>JAXCLR010003871.1:0-14723 GCA_035584095.1 Annona squamosa | reverse complement strand
TTTTATTGAAATTTTCTATTAATGCTTGCTTATTTGGATTTTAGATATTGAAAATTGTATAATAACTCCTTAAGGAGCAAACTTGATATGTAATAGTTAAAATTTTTATCGTTTTGCACCTTGGTATCTATTTCCATCTTGGAAGATCTTATTTTAGTTTGACATAGTAGATCCCATTCTCAATACCTTAAAGAGGGGGGTGTTACATATTCAGGTTGCAATATTGAGGGGCTTGAAAAATACTTCTAATTGATATAATATGACCCCCATAACTTCTCCATGCTTAAAAGTTAGATCCAATTGAAATTTGCAACTTTTGGACCTTTTCACGACCATCCGCCCGCTTCGGGAAGTCCACCACGATCCGCCAAGTGCTTACCATCAAAGCTTTGTGGCTCATCTAGTGGCCTACGTTGAACTTTTCTTACATGATGTCAATTGCTTTTTATAGAAGTAGCCACTTCTATCAAAAGTTAGCGGTAATGCAAATTATCAAATGACAAATTTAAAGTTGTGTCCTTATAATAGGTAATGCCTCTTTAAAATTTATAACATCAATTTTTATTTAAAAATAAATATATAAATAAATCTTAATTTCAATCATTTACTTAAAAATTCATGTATGTATTTTCAATCATTTGTTTCTTTGTTTTCATGTTGTTTTTATTTTTTATATTGATTTATTTATTTAAATTTATTTATTTATTTATCTAAATCTATTTATTTTATATTAATTAATTAATTTAAATTGTCATAACATAATATTAAAAACCTATGAATTAGATTAATATGATTAATTTAATCAAAAAATCATATGATTAAAGAGACACGATTGCATTACTAGGGCACTTCACTAATTTAATTTGGTATTAACTTCTTATAGACATAGTAAAATACTATTTCGAGTATGTAGCTATGGTTAACTCTACCACAAGGGTTATATGTCTAGGCATAACAGCTGTGTTACAAGAAAATTGCATCTTTCTAAAAGAAAGGAAATGTTAGCAACTAGACACCTTTTCAATTTCATCTTAGATATTCACCTATCCCTTAAGGTTATCATTTCTCTCGTCCTCTCTCATGCACTAGCTATGTATTTCTCCTCTAAGACAACCTTTGCTCTGGTCTTGGTCTAGACAATATATGACCTCAACGGTAAAAGTATGTCTTTACTATATGGTTCTTGAAATTATTCTCCATTTAATTAAGAAGGCTCCATCAAGTGTACGACTTTTAGAAGGGAGACTATTTTTCATTTTAAATTAGGTTATCTTTCTCTTTATTATAGGGTTAAGTTGCTATAATCTTAAAACAATTGTGACGAGGCAAATATTGCATTAAGAAAAATTACTTTGTAATGCGCCTGAAGAAAAAACTTATTTTCTAGTTTGTATTTTTCCAATTTTCTTAATCTTTCTTTTCGATCTTCAACTACCTACCCCAAGACAAAAACTACCTCCGAGATCTCAGCTGGTGGTGCTGCCAAAGGTAGAGTTCAACTGCACAAAGGAAGATGGAAATTCATCATGCAACAAAATGGGAATCTTGTGCTCTACACACTGGTCTCTCTGATCTTGCATAGAATGCTTATTGAACTACTGATGTGGTCATAAATGAATTTAAGCTAGTCTTCAACCAGTCATAGGAATTTGAGGTGTTTGATAATAGAGAATGTTGTTCCTATGCCAATGAGGAGCTACTACCAGCAAGCGATGCTCGACTATGATGGAGTTTTCACATAGTACTATCACCTAAGGTTGCCGATGAGTGCTGGTAGCAGGAGTCCAAACTGGACCATCATGTTGTTTGTGCCTGATGATTTAAGGTCGAAATCCGACTTCGGTCATGGACATGATTGATTTTAGAAATTATTGAGTTATCAAGCCATTAGCATAGATGCAAATATTTACACTAGGCAAGCTGTTGGAAAAACGAAGTGGAAAATTTTATGCATGCATTCAAATTTTCAAAAATTTACTTCGAAATAATTTTCAAAAATGGAGTTCCAAACGAGGGAAACATTAGCTACAAATAGCCAAATAATATTCATTAGCAAGATCCTAAAAACTTTCCAAAACCAACTGCTTATTTGGGAGAAAATGATCCAATCAGATCAGTTGCAAGGAAAAGAGACTCTTTTTGCATATTTTGGAGAATACTGCTGCAATTGAAGGTTTCATTTTTAGCTTCAAGCTCATCATCAGATTTATTAATGACCAGATAAATTTCACTTCCATATGTGGACTTCTGGTGAGAACCAAGCAAATGCATAGGATTTGCAGCAGGCAGGAAGTTACAACGCATCAAGACTGCTTACATTTGAGGACATTTTCAAACTACTGTATTAGATTCATTGAGAGTGGAAATGCAAGGACGATCCGACCAACTGGACATGAAGGAACGCCAGTGCTCAAAATACTTGGATTGATTAACGACCATACCATCCTTAGAAATGATTTTGAAGATGTTTTCAGCTCCACCCAAAAGATAAGCTGCTTCCATGACTCCTTCTTTCTCCGCCTCCAAGCAGCTATTGTAGCAGTACATATACAAGGCTCGAGGTAACTCAACTAGGCATGCTCCCAGCATATCAGAAATCACTAAATGCAACTGTCCAAACAAGTCTGTTACATTGTTAGTGTTGAAACTGCTATGAGTATCAAGAATGCATTGGCAGACGTTGGCCATTGAGCACAGTGCTAATGCCCTGGGCGACCACAAAGTGCCACTTTCCAAGTCACCTCTACCACACGCCAGGCTTTCAACTTCTACCTTATAACTGCTTCCTTTAATCACAAGTTGTTCAATTACATTCCTCGGACCTCTTCTTTCAGTGGCAAATGCAGCAAGGTCCATGTCAAGCCATCGATTGTAAAGATCAACACCTTGCCAGACAACATCTGCTGCCTCCCTAACTTTTGCCAGTTGACCTTGCGGATTTAGGCTCTTATCGACATACCTTACATACTTGAGTCCTTCACTTACCCCATCTCGGAGTAACGGTTTGATTTGGTCTCCTTGGGGGCATGGAAGGGCTAAAGCAATGCTAGTGAGGGTCACTAAAGGCAATGCCCAGAAGTTGGAATGTTCCTGAACATGATTAGTAGTGTTGGGTTGAGGCCCCCTTGCCAAGCCAGGATGGTGTTCTGATGCCTTCATTAAGAGCTTGGTGAGGTTTGTTATGGGCTTAGAACCTCCATTTTGTATTTTTCTGTCGACGTCTAGATCATAAGAACGCATGATCTGGTCGACCAATCTTCCCTCATTTTCCAGATGCAATACAAAAGGTCTTAGTTCTATTTTTTCGGCAGTTTGCCGAGCTCGCTCAGTTCGAAACTCCTCATACTGTAGCAGCCAAACCAATACACTCAAGGGTAGTATCATTAGAATATTGACATATCTGAATAATGAATAAAGAATGTTGAAGAATGGAGAAAAAAGAGTAAAAGATTATGGTAAAATGCAAGAGCTAAATTAGTTGTTTTTCTGCAAATGCTAAGGAAGCATGCCACACACACATATACAAAAGAAAATATTAGGTGCAACACACATAAGAAAATACTTAAGCGCTGTCATAATTCCGATGCAGTTTGTTCATGAAATTAAAATCCAAACCATCAATTATATTTAAAATTATTTCTTTTATAGAATAACTATTTTCATCTCAATAACATACTTGGCAGGCCTTGTTTAAAAATGGTATAAAATTAATGCGATAAAATAATTTGATTTAAATATCAATTCTAAAGTTCAAGATATAAATCATCTACAATATAATGAGAAGTGATCCTATTACCCGGACTAAACAAATGTCTCGCTTAGCCCACTTCAAAAGCCTCATTTACAACACTTTTTTTTCTTCATACACTTGTTTATCTAAGTGTATTAAACATATAAATCAAGTTTTTACCTTTTGGATATGCGTATATATTTTTTTGAGATTTTCACATATCCAAAAAGGTAAAACTTCGTTTATATGTTAAATACACTAAGATAAACACGTGTACGAAGAAAAAAGTAAAAAAAAAAAAAGTATAGTAAATAGGTTTTTTGAGGTAAGCTAATTAAGACATTTGCTTACCCCAGGTTAACAAAATTATTCCTCAAATATAATTTCTGCATGTGTAAATGATCATATAAAATAATATTATATTCTAGTAAACATAGCAACATTGTAGCCTTATTCTATTGTAAATTGTACGATAACATATATATATAAGATATATTCTTGTGTAGTAAAGCTGCACCATAATTAATAGTGCATTTGGCCAAAAATGGGCCACACATATATTTAAATGTATTGGTATTTTATACAATCATTTATACATATATAAATTTTATAGTAAATATTTACATGTTGAAAAAATCACCTGAAAGTTGTTATTTACATCAAACTATTTTGTTATCATGAATTTATATCATTTTCAAATGCAGTCCATACACATATCCAATTGGGATGAAAATTGGTATGGTAATAGAATACATAATTCTAAATACAATCGATAAAGTATATTATAATTTTATGATCATGTGGAGCCTATTTTGAGGTAACTACACCGTAATTTTTGTGCAGCAAAGCTGTACTTAAATATATATGTATAGGAAAATAATCAAATGTATTTAAACTACACTATAATTACAGCACAGTCGTGCATTATGGAGCTCATTTGATCATGAATGAAAAATCTATTCCAATTGTATTTAGAGTTATTCACTTCATTAGCATATCAATTTCTACTCAAATCCAACATGTGTATGTGTCACATCTTTAAATGATAAAAAATTAACGTAATAAAATAATTTAACGTAAATATCAAGTTTAAAGTGATATTTTTAACATCCAAACCGTCTAAAGTATTATTTTTATATGGATAAATGATTGTATAAAATTTCATTACATTTTAATATATGAAGTACTCATTTTATAACGGACTGCACCATAACCTACATAGGATGTGTTCTTATATATATATATAATTCAAGTGCAGCATCGCTGAAATGGGCCCCACATGATTATCAAATCATAATCTACTCCATCCATTGTATTTAGAATAATATATTCTATTACCATACCAATTTTCATTCCAATCAGATATGCATATGGGTCCCATCCGAAAATGGTATAAACTCAACGTAATAAAATAGTTTGATGTAAATAATAACTTTAAAGCAGTTTTTTCAACATATAAATCATTTGCTATAAAATTTATATATGAATAAATGATTGTATAAAGTTTTATTGCATTATAATATGTGGGGGGCCCACTTTTGATCAAATGTACCGCTATTTCGGTGCAGTTGTGCTGCACCGGAATAGCATATATATATATAAGCTTTCCTGTACAGTGAAGCTGCACCATAATTAACGGAACATTTAGCCCAACATGTGTCCTACATGTACTTAAATGTATTAACACTTTATACAATCATTTATCCATATATAAATTTTTTAGCAAAAGTTACGTGTTAAAAAAACAACTTTAAAGTTGTTATTTACATTAAACTATTTTATTACATTGAATTTGTACCTTTTTAGATGAGGTTCATACGCATATCTAATTGGGATAAAAATTTATATGGTAATAGAATACATAATTCTAAATACAATGAGTGGAGCAAATTATAATTTTATGATCATGTGGGACCCATTTTGAGGTAACTGCACCGTAATTATGGTGCAGGGAGCTGTACTTGAATATTTTTCATATATATATATAGTCCCGTTCTATATAACCGGATTACATAGAAGTGGACTTATGTAATCCTTTCAAAATTTATGATTTTGATCATTAACTTAAAATCTAATTCATTCATTGTATTTAACATCATTTGTTTATCTAGGAGACTAAGTTTTATCCAATCAAATATATTTATATGTCACATTTGTTCAAATATATATATATATATATATATATATACACACACACACACATATATATTCATGTGAAAAATGTATATATGAGATAATTGGATTAGTTTGACCTTCTTTAACTTTACAGCAGGGTTGAGTTAGATAGATTGCATCATATTTTTATGAACATCGAAATCATACATTTAATCAAGTATGTTATAAATATTAAGTTCTTTAAAAATTGTAAATCAAAAAATTTTATAGATCTTAGTAGGATTAAAATATGTATAAAAATTAAAATTTAAGTATTATTTTATATTTATCAAATTATTATATCCATATAAAATACACAGAAAGAATGATTTGGACATATGAATGACCATTTGTTGACTATAAAAAAGCTAAAAGAATTTTAACATACCACAGTGACTATTAAATGAATTTAATAGTCGCGAACTCCATAAATTATGGACTGAGATGACTTTTTGTACTTAATTGCAAATAAGATTACAAGTATCGGGCATGATTAAAGGGTTCTAATTTTGTTATTCTCCTGTTAGATCGGGCACATAAGCATATTTTTTTACTTTTTATTTTTACGAAAATGCAGGCCCAAGTGTATTTAATAAACGCACCACGTTTTACAATTTTTTAATATGTATATATTTTTGAATTTCATAAATCAATAGTTTTAGGTATATAAGCAATTTTCACCCTGGGAACTATTTATTTTAGAAATTCACATAGAGAATATACACATGAAGAAATTATAAATTGTAGTGTGCGAATTACGTGCACTTAAATATATATTTTCATAAAAACTAAAACTTTTTTAGAAAATGTATAAATTAAAAATAAATTCGTGTTCGGTACGAACATTTTATTTTCACCTCCCAAAAGATTTTTCTAATATGTAACTATTTAAATGTTTATTATGGAAACATTTCTCTTGTACTCAAAGTATTTGCCTCTAATTCCTAATATATTTATAATTTTTAAACTTTCTTTTATTCTCGTAATATTTCATCCTAAATTTCTATTATACTAATACAAGGACAACAATAATTAATTACCCCGTTGAAAAAACAATTTTGCTCCTCCATACTTTTTTTATTAAATGATTTAATCTTAATACGACTCAATTAAATTGATAACTCATTAATTAGTGACATAAAATGATTCAAACATCAAACTGTGGCCAAATCATTTCGATTAAGAAAAATCTTAAAGGTGCAAAATTATCATTTTAGTGATGTAGTTACATGTTGTTTTAACCGGATGAGTATGATAGGAATTTATAATAAAATATCGAGAATACAAGAGCAACTTTTGAAATGATTCCGATATGTTAGGAATTAGGAGTAAATGAAAGGAATGTTCCCAATTCATAATATATTTGAGATCATGCTTACCTTGCTAGAAAAAGAAGCCACCAGAGGGAACGTTATCCTAGTGGCTTGCAAAATCTTTGTTTCCAACATCTCTCTCATCTTTTGAATATTTTGTGAGATCATCCTTTGCATCCTGATGACAACTATATGGTCGTCTGTACTTCTGACATCGATAGCCTTGCAAAGTGAAACCACTCCTACGTGTATCCATCTCATAACTTCGAAAAACAGATTTTTGGAGTCGTAGATCAATCGTTGAAAGCATCTATTCCGGGTATCAAAAACAAAAAGAGGACCATCCTTCCATTAGAAAAACTTCTGAGTCCAATATCTCTCAAGCCCAAGTTTGTTTTGGCGTCTTCCAACAGCTTGCCCTTCCCTTTCAGCCGATTGGTGACCTTGATGCCCTTGGGATTCTCGGGTTCCAGTGCTGGAAGAAGTCATAGATTCTTCATAGCTTGATCGAAAGGCAGGGCCAAAAGTTCCCACCACGACGGTAAATGCTTGGGAAAATGCAATGAAGGAAATTGACCACTTGTAACCAGAGGAAGACTGGTTTGTGCAAACACTGACTGCAACTCCCTTCAGCATGCGGATGAGCGCTTCTATCAGAACAGCGGCTTGAAAGAAGCAAAGATGTCCAGCGGCATTACCAAGACAGGAGCGACTGAGGACATGCTGAGGATTGGAGGTCAGAGCCATTGTCAAATACTTCTTTATATCTGTCTTCAAGCTCTCAACTGTCGACAACACTGACTCATTTGGTCGCCGTATATGCTGCATTTCGTGGCAATGCAACTCGAGCTGCTGCTTAAGCAACCCCTTTATGGTTGGGATGGCCAGAGCAGAGGAGCAGCTGATCAACAAAATCAAGAGCATGAAACACATTGTAACGATATGCTCCGGTACGAAGGCGTGGATAACACCAGTGCCAATTTGGGTACAGATATTGACAATGACTGTGACGACCAGAATCACCAATGGAACCACATTCAAGATCACTTGGGAATCTTCCATGGTTCCGATTGACGGCATGAAGTGGCCCATGGCAATGCAAAGAAGGGAAGTCCCACTGAGTTTTGCAAACTGTTCTTGAGCAGTGGGCATAGGAGTACTGAGATCAACAGGCAGCTTTGTTGCAATTACTAGGAGTGTCCAGGAAGTAGCATTTAGAGAGAACCATTTACATGGGATCCATACTTTTTTATGTATCATCCCCAGAATAATATCAACGAACATGGCAATAGAGCAAGCTACTGAAGCTGCTGTTATGTAGAGGCCGATCCACGGCATTGGAGCCATATATCTTTCTAAGTCAACGGCGCAGCCCATTTCTTCTTTTCTCCTGTAGCCTGTATTTATCTTTCTTACACAATCCTTCTTTTTGCTTTGCTTCACGATTCAGCAATCCATTTATACCCGATGGTTAATTTAGGAATGGCCAGCGGGGGGAACAGAGTTTTTCTACATCAGAAGCCCATGATGATTTCGAAAGTGAGTATAAGGGCAAGTTTAGCAGGTGATGGACTGATGGTTGTGGGTTTGTTGGGTTTTGGTTTACTCAAACAGGTTTTAGCATCATAAAGGGGGATTTGCAAATACGATGCATAATTTGACAACTATGTCCATTAGTTTCTAAAAGTTGTCAACATGCTCACATAGTTTAATATGCCCACTGCCGGCATAGTTTAACAAAAATTAAAATATGCATCCACATCATTCAGGTTTCATTTTAATCCGCAAATTGCAAATATACCCAGCCCATTTGAATTTACAAAATCGCATCAATGCTCACAGCAATCACAGACGCACACTTATTGAAGTTATTGTCGACTATAAATCAGTCATGACTAATAGTTTTCTCCATAACATTGCAGCCTTTTATTCAACAAATGCACAAATCAGCGGTCATTAGAGTGGGAATATTTGCAATTTCGAAAATAAAAAGTTTTTCATCATAATGTGGGCATATGCGACAAAACCAAGAGGATTGTTATCATTTAACCGGAACCGAATAGTTACGATGGAATTTCGGTGGAATGGCAGAAGCCATCCAAAAGCCAAGCAAGCTCCTCTGTGTGCTGAACAAGAAAAAGTTAAATACAAAATATATATAGAGAGAGAAGAAAGCACAAACCCTCAATGGTTCTGTTGGTCAGCGACTTGTGGGTTTTCCTAGTGGCTCCCACACGGTCGCTTGAGGCTTCTTCTGGACAAGGATAAGATCTGGACTGCTGATCACTTCAACTCCTGCAGAAGAGACGATGGGGAAGTGAGATGGGGGCTTGGCAAGAAGGGGAATATATAGCAGAAGAGATTGGAAGTGGAACGAGGTTAGTAGGCGAGAGGATAATATTATAATCTTATATATAGCGGATGCAAACAGGACAAGTATAAAAAAACGACTGAGAAGTCTTTCTTTAAGCGTCTGCATAAAAAAAAACGACTGAGAAGTCTTTCTTTAGGCGTCTGCATAAAAAAAAACGACTGAGAAGTCTTTGTTTAAGCGTCTGTCCAGCAGTTACAATTTTATTTTTTTTGATAAAAGAATTACTCTAACCCGACCCCCTTTCCATGTGAAATGGCTTCGGAGGAGAGTAATCCACGCAATTCATTGCTAAAAAATTGTTTGTACAAATTTTTCCAAGAATGGCTTGAGGGGGGTTTCCCCACCAAGTAAGATGATCCCAAGCAGAAAAAGAAACCAGGTCGGCAAGTGAATGAGCAACCGCATTTCCTTGCCTAAGAACATGGTGTATTGAGAGGTGAGCATTAGCCGCAATGATAGATCTGATTTCAAAAACAACATGACCCACTAGTGAGGAGATCGTGTAGTCATTGGATAGATAAGTGCAGAGCAGAAGAGAGTCGGATTCAATCTGGATTTTACTTAAATTGAGATGGAGCACCCACTTGGTTCCCATTAGAAAAGCATTCGCGTCCATGAGCAGCGGCTTCGCCACACCCTTCCATCTCCACCCTTTAGCAGCTATGAAGTATCCATGGGAGTCCCTAATAACTGCCGCCAGCCTCATGACCTTCCTTTCCTCCAGACAACGTGCATCAACGTTCATCTTAAATGCAGCATCGGGGGGTTTAGTCCATCTGGCCACAAGGGGGTAATCGAGGACGCTCGCCTGACCAAGGAGTTTAGCCCTCCTGAGTTGTTCGATATATTCACGACACCACGCTAGAGTATCAATGAAATCTAGTTGGACACCCTCCTCCCTGAACTTGTTTCGCAGAAACCAATCCGCCAGCAGTACATAATAAAGAAGGCCAAATCATGAGGTTTATTTTTACGAGATAAGGTTGTCAATGTTTCCATCACCCACGACACTGGAAAGCACAGTCTTGTAGCTTTTCAAGCAATCCTCGCAATACAAGCACAACATAGGAACAAGTGAACTCTTGCAAAGCATGCAAGCAACATCAACTGCAACACCCTTATGAGACAAGTTCAGCAAGGTTGGGAGGGAATTCTTTAGTAACCGCCATCCAAAAATCATCACCTTACTAGGGAGACTAGTCCTCCAAATGGCCCAATAACAACATGAGAGACGAGGATTAACCATAATCGGAGTGAGTAGCCTGTGTGCCAACTTGACCGAGAATTGACCAGTTGGTTCATGTGCCCAGAAAACACAATCCTTTTCTTCACCCTAAGGAAGTGGTACAAGCCTAATTTCCTGCCAGCCAACCTCTACCGCCGCTGCCACAATCTTATTCTTGATCCATGATTTTGTCTCTTCATTGATGAAATAACTAACCCAAACATCCTCAGGAATGGATAAAGGGAAAGGACCCGCCTTGCCCACAATAGATTTAAGCCAGACATCCTTGAAAAATCGAATCCTCTTGCCATCGCCAACTCTCCATTTGCATCCAGATTGAATCACATCCCGCGCCCTGAGAATGCTCTTCCACGTGTAGGAATCTGAAGGCATTGCCTTACAACTCCAAATATCCGAGTTTGGGGAGTATCTTGCTTTTAGCACCTCATAGCAAAAAGAAATGGTGTAAGATGATAATCTCCATACCTATTTAGCGAGAAGGGCATAGTTGAACACAATGATATCTCTGAACCCCAGCCCTCCCGCCCGCTTAGGTTTACACATTTCCATCCAAGCAAACCAACTCATTTTCCTTTTGTCCCACTTTTCACCCCACTAAATTTGCTCAACATTTCATTGATAGTTTGACAAAAAGACCCGGGTAACAGAAAGATACTCATGGTATACGACGGAATTGCTTATGCAACAGCCTTAATTAAGACCTCTTTCCCACCCCAAGATAGAAGACGCCCCGCCCCTTCCACCCTTGAATTTTGTGCCAAATACGCTCCTTGATGCCCTTGAATATCCCTTTCTTGGACCTTCCAAGCCATGCCGGGAGACCCAGATATTGGTGAAGTTCCCGACCCAAGGCCTCCAACAGATTGGCCATCGCCCCCCGATCGTGGCTATTCATATTTGTGCTGAGAAAGATCAAAGTTTTGTCCACATTGATCATCTGATCCGAAGAGGCGGCGTATTGGTTGAGGATATCCATTAGTGTCCTTATATCATGGTCGTCAGCACTGATAAATAATAGAGCATCATCGCAAACAGTAGGTGAGTAAGTTGAGGCTCCTGCTAATTGATTCTGATTCCATGAAGCGCGTCCCGAGCAACCGTACTTGAGATCAGTGCAGAGAGACCCTCCACACATAGGAGAAAGAGATAGGGAGACAGCGGGTCACCCTGCCTTAATCCCCTATCAGGTTGGAAGAGCCTAGATTTGAAGTCATTCATGTTAACCCGGTACCTCACAGTAGATATGCAGCACCTAATCCAGTTAATCCACATAGGACAGAAGTTCATTGCTTCCATGATCTGAATAAGAAAAGCTCATTCGACCCTATCATAGGCGTTTGACATGTCAAGTTTAATAGTCATCTCCTGCCTTCTGCCTCCCATTCACTTTTGAAGAGAATGGATAGCTTCATAGGCAATCAATATATTATCAGTGACGAGTCGACTGGAAACAAACGCGCTTTGTTCAGCCACTACGACCTCATGAAGTGCCCCTTTGAGCCTATTCGCTAAGACTTTGGCCAGAATTTTGTAAACCACATTACAAAGACTGATTGGTCGAAAATTAGATAGGTCATGAGCCCCGGCCTTCTTTGGGATTAACACCAAAGTAGTAGTATTTGATTCCCGGATACGACTATCCCGATGAGCCTGGTTACTCTCCTCCATGAAAAGTTTACACCATTGAAAGATCTCATTGTCCACAATGTTCCAATGTTTTAGAAAGAAACTCGGAGATATACCATCAGGCCTCGGGGCCTTAGTAGGTTGCATACTCCTCACCGCTCTCTCCACTTCCTCCAAGCTAAGAGGATTTATCAAAAATTGCCTCTGGTTATTGGAGATTCTCCTTGCAATATGATCATTAACTCAGGTAGCGCCCCTTGTGATGGATGAAGTGTAGACCTCTGAAAAATATGATACTGCCAAATCCAGCAACTGATCCTGATCCCTAACCCACCGCCCGTTTGTGTCTCTAAGCGCCTTAATGAAATTTGATCGTCTGCGATTAGATGCCATATGGTGAAAGAAACTGGTATTTCTATCCCCCTCATGAAGCCAATGGGTCTTAGCACGCAGGCGCCAAAGCTGCTCCTCATCCTCCAACAACATATTGATTTAAGATTTCAATTTACATATGGATTCATCATGATCGTCAATAGGATTCTGACTCATTCGAATATTAAGTTCCCTTTGCTTCCTCTCCATAGCACGCCTCAGGTTTCCCCTTTCCTTTTGATTCCACAAGGAAAGCTTGGAGCCACAATGCCTAAGTTTCCAAGTAAGCAAATCGACGGCCCTCACTTCCCCTAAAGGTTTTGCCTCCCACACATTCTGAATGATTTTCCTTGCCTCAAGATCACGAGCCCAAAACAACTAATATCTGAATTCCCGTGGTGGCCTCATTATGCAGTTTTTTTATTCAAGCAACATCAATATTGGGCAATGATCAGAAGTAGCTGCTGCGTAGATGAATAGTCCTAGCACAGGGAAATAGATTAAGCCATGAAGAATTTGCCAGCCCCTATCCAATCTCGCATCCACTCCCTGAGTTCCCCTACGATTATTACTTCATGTCATGGGCGCCCCCACGAACCCGAGGTCCTACAGATTGCACCTGTCGATTGAATTACAAAAAAGGTCCATTTGGGTTTGAGAGCGAGTTCTCATACTGATATATTCATTCGGCCCCACAACTTCGTTAAAATCACCCATAACGAACCACAGAGAATTGGGTCCATCGCCTAACTGATTGAGAATGTTCCGGCTTTATTGACAGCTATGTATTTCTGGGCGACCATAATGTTGGAAATAATGTTTAAAACAAAACAAAATTGACCAAAGCATAAGTTTTGATGATTAACAAAGTCAAATTTGAGTATAAAATGATTACTAATGAATGTGTTGAATGTCTTAAGGAATAAAATCAGCCTAGTCGATTCCCAAGTCGACTCCAATATCGACTTAGGGTAAAGTCGATTCTGAAGTCGACTCCACATGCAACTTCAAGTGGTTATTTTTGGACAGCGTTGAAAATGGGAGTGGAACATTCTGAAGTCGCAGACGAAGTTGACTCCAGCATCGACTTGAAGTTGCAATTTCCTTCCAGCGTTGATTTTGAAACAGAACATTCCGAAGTCGCAGTCGAAGTCGACTCCAGCTTGCGACTTGGGTGAAGTCGCAGATGAAGTCTACCCCAAGATCGACTTGAGTTTTCTCAAGACCAAATCAAAGGTGCAAGCACATTCCAAGATCGAATTGAGTTCCTCAAGTCCAAGGCAAAGGTTCAAGATCATTTCTAGATCAAGACAACTCAAGACATGAAGACTAATACAAATTTAAAGCAAGCAAGGTGCATGAATCAAAGAAGATTTGACCATACAAGTGTTCAAGTTCTCCAAGAATCACAAGATTTACAAAATATGAAGACAATCCAGAATGAAAACAATGCCTCTATTATTGAAGGAAAGAAACTAAGCAAAAAAGAGATGAATCATCAAGATTCAAACTGATTTGGCACAAGAATTGGTCAAGTCGCACCCCAAGTCGACTCCAAGATCGACTTGTGGTCAAGTCTGAAACCAAGTCGACCCAGAACTCAGACTTGGAAACTGAAGAGCTGTCGAAGTCGCACACGAAGTCGACTCCAACATGCGACTTGGGTGAAGTCGCAGACGAAGTCGACTCCACCTGCGACTTGGGGAAGTAACGTTCGAATTTTTGAAAGTTGGAACATTTATTGCGAGCCAACCACTTCTATAACATTCAAAATCTTCCCTCCTCTATATATAGACACTCAAGCAAACGTGGATACACATAAGACAGAGTTTAAAGAGAGAAAAGAAGTGCAAGCAAGAGTTCTTATTTGCTTTTCTCTAAATTTGAGTGATCTATACACTTTCAAAG
>JAXCLR010003744.1:0-14741 GCA_035584095.1 Annona squamosa | reverse complement strand
AAAAGAATTTCAAGAAGGTCATCCTAAAACTAAATTTCACATGACAACTTGTTTAAAGTGGGTCTCGCTTTACAAGTTGACACGAATTGCAGTCTGTGATGTGTTTTTTTTCCAAAATAATTTATTTTAAAAAGACACAGACTTCGGTCTGTAATGTTTTTAAGTTATGGATGTAGCCTGAGGTCTGTGATCCCAATTTTAAAGGATACGGGCTGTGATCTGTAATACTTTAAACCAAACGAGTTGCAGTCCATCATAATAATGTATGGTGCACCATTACAAGGAACAGGCCGATTGTAGAGCACGGTTGGGATGATTGAGGCCCACTCTACATATGGCCAAGTTGCTAAGGGATAAAAGGAGTGCTTGCTAAGCGTCACTATTGGATAGGGAGAAATGCATTTGCATATATTTTGCTTTTTAAAAGCCCAAATATTGGGATATAAAAGCATTTATATGAAAATTTATCATAAATTGGATTTTTATGAGCCATTATGTATAGGTTACCCTAAAAGCAGGGTGTTCTACACAAAATGTGTAAATATTAAGAATAAAAAGAAATAATTTTTATGCAAAAGTTTTCATGTAAAGGATTTATGACTTGTTTGCTATAAACAAGCCCCAAGATAGGGATTATAAAAAAGGGTTTATGTTGGAAAATATTTTAGACATAAAAATGTCCATTTTCAAAAGGTTTATATGGGAAAAATGGTTGGAATGAGAATGTCCATTTTCTAAAGGAATTTATGTTGGAACATGTGTGGACATAAAAATGTCCGTTTCTAAAAGAGTTGAAGGGATAAAAGTGTTTGTGGACATATGAATGTCCATTGCCGAAAAGGCTTACGTGAATATATTTTAGACATAAAAATGTCCATTACTAAAATGTTTATATGAAAAATATTTTAGGATATCTAAACGTCCATTTCCAACAAGGTTTATGTGAAAAAATATTTTATGACGTATGAACGTCCAGTGCCAAAATAATTTATGTGGAAAAACGTCTTTTCGTGGGCATGAGAATGTCCATTGCCAAATATGGTTTATGTCAAGATGTTTTGGGACATAAAATGTCCCCTGTCCAAAATGATTTATGAGAAAAATATTTTAAGAAATGATTTTCAAGAAAGTCTAGCCCTAAAAGATAAAATGCTTGCTTACTGAGTTATCACTCACGTTTTGTTTTCCAAACCTTAGACAAGTACTTGGAGGCTCAAGCAGTCGAGGACCTAAGAAATGGAGAAAAGGTACGACATAGTACCATGTAGGCTAAAAGAATTAGCCATGGTGAGTGAAATGATAAGAATGAAAGTATTCAGGTATGCTGATGTATATGAATTTATTTAAAGTTCTAAGTTCTAGGAGAACTAATGAATGAATTTATGTATGGAATGACAATGTCATGATTAGGTCAAGAGGGCCTATGATGTATAACAGCATATTGAAATAGTTTAAAGAATATATACAAGTGAACCATTGCTTATGTTATAAATGAAATGATGATGAATGATGAAACGAAAAAAAATTTTGGATGAGTTCCAATTAAAATCCTGTCGTGTGATCAGGGCAATGATCTTAATTCACATTTACCAATCGATAAGATCTTGAGGTAAGGAAGTGACGTCTCGGTTTAGGGTGCCACACAATAGTTCATGGTGATTTTATACAAATATGGAGTACGTCATAGGGTGACAACAGCTTATCATCCACAAGCCAATGGACAAGTCGAGCTAGCCAAAGGAGAATTGAAACAAAATTTGGAGAAAATGATTGGGTCATCTCACAAGGACTATTCTATCAATTTGGATGACATGCTATGGGCTTATCAAACCGCCTACAAAACCTAATTTGGAATGTCTCCTTACCAACTGGTTTATGGAAAAGCTTGCCATCTTTCACTTGAGTTGGAACATAACACTTATTGGGAAATAAAGAAGCTAAACTTGGACATGCAACAAGCTGGGGAGCATTGATTGCTCTAGCTCAATGAGTTGGACGAATTCAGAATGCAGGCATATGAGAATGCTAAGAGTACAAAGAAAAAGTGAATAAATGACATGATAAGAAGATTCTGCCACAGAGATTTGAGCTAGGTCGAAGAGTCCTACTTTTCAATTCAAGATTGAAGTTGTTTCCAGGAAAGTTCAAATCACGATGTTCGGGACCATTCCTTGTGCTAAAGACAACTGATCATGGAGCAATGGAAGTTCTCAATGAGACATCCAGTAGCAGTTTCATTGTGAATGGGCAACGCCTAACGCATTACATGGGAGATGATTTACAACTTTGCAAGGAGGTGGTGGTATTGAAGGATCCTTGAACCGCGGGAATGTCGGGCTGAGGACAGGCAATCCATTACTCATTTTTACTTGCTTTTGATATGTAAGATTTTGATTTGGAGTTTTATTTCATGAAAGTCATGCTAAGAAGCAATTGGGAGGAAAATTTTAGAAAGATCGCTGAAGAACAGTGGAACCACGGTGCCCCAACATGGCACCCTGGCGCTGTGAGGACGATCCCGAGAAATTTGTAGTGCATAAGTGGCACCTAGACGTTGCAGCATCGGCGCCCCAGTGCCGAGTTGTGGATAGCGTGACCCAAACGAGCTTATGAGGCTTGGGTTAGGGTTAAAACCCTAACCATGAGCCCCAACGCCATTTCTCCTTCCCATCTTTCCTCTCCAAGCCTAAGCAAGAAGATTCACTTCATTCCATCTCCATTCAACTCCCATTTCATCCTCAATTTCATCTCCATTCCACACTCTCCATTTTCCATTCCATTTCCATCTTGTCCCCATTCCTAGATTCCACTCAAATCTACCCAAAATCAAGTTTTTCCACACCCAATCCTATGCCCCATTCCTCCAATCCACTTTCTCTCCACTTCCCCTCCATTTTACATCCATTTCAAACCCTATTTTCATCCCTATTTCTGGTCGGCACTAGATTTTCAAAGTCAACAAAGTGGCGCCTTGGGGCCACATAATCCGCACCGCTCCGCCAGTGCAGACAGCTTCTTATTTCAAAATCGTGGTTGCAAAGCTCTCAGGGTAATTTCTCTTGTCCTTTAGTGTGACCCAATTGTTTTGCAAGTTGCTTTGTGTTGGTTGAATGCAAGGTTGGAGTTTGGATTGAGATTCGGTGGTTAGACGAAGGATTTGAGTTCGGTTTGGAGTTCTTGGAGGTCCTAGTTTTGTATTGGTTATGGATTGTTGTTTAGTGGTTTCTTTGAGCATAGACGAGACATGGCCTCTTCATCTTCTGCTAAGTGGAAGAAAATTCAAGATCTAGTCGAGTTCGACACTAACCGCTTTGTGTCAGCCCAAGCATTCAAGCAGTACATAGATTCCTTGCAGAAGTGCCATCTGATTCCAGAGAGGGAGATTAAGATCGATTCATTCTCCGATGCACTCATCGACATTCTAAATGCCCAAGGTTGGCAAAAGTTCATGGCCCAGCCACAACCAACCATTGTACCAATTGTCAAGGAGTTTTACACAAATGCAATGGAGCACGACCATGGCCAAGTCAAAGTCCATGGCAAGATAGTCACATTCCACCCCGAAGTGATCAACGCTTTCTATGAGACACCTACCTTTGATCACCCAAATCAATACAAGGAATTTGTGTTGGAGAGGACAGGGACATCAATGTCATCACGAGCTATTACTGTGCATGGCCACCTACGTGGAAGTTGATGGGATGGCAACTTACATCTTTCAAGCGCGGGGACATATTATATCATGGAAAGATGTCCTTCTATTTTGTCTCAACCAAACTGATGTCATCGACCCATGTGAGTGAGGTGACTATGGATAGGGCGCTTCTCTTGCATGCCATCTTCTCCGGGATGACTACCGATGTAGGGAGGCTGCTATACCACCAGATTTGTGCCAGTGCGAAGGCTCCCCGTGGCAGTTACTAGTTCCCTTCCCTAATCACAAGGCTATGCATAAGGGTGGGAGTTAGAACTGCTACCACTCACTCCATAGAGCCACCACCTGCGAGACCCTCATCTCAACCACCATCCACCAGTGAGAGGCTGACCAACCTAGAGAACTTGATGGCGGCTCAAGCTTAATTTTTGCGACAGTCCAATCAAGCGATGGAGGTCCATTTTTTGCCGGCTGATGGAGGAGCAACACATCGACACAACAGCTTTACCTCCATTTTCATCAATGCCTCTTGAGTTTCGGGCCTACTTTAGTCATTATTCCCAGCAGTAGGGTGGAGAGAGTGATCACGACAACTTAACCGAGTCCGATACATAAGGGAGTTCCGATCGTTTGTATTTTATTTTTTATTTTGTATTTATTTATTAGGTTACCTTTAGTATCATGCATTGAGGACAATGTATTTCTCAAGTTTGAGGGATATATAATTCTCGGTCGTAGATTTATTTTCCATGTTTTGATTAGATTGCATGTTATGCTAACTTCTGCAGATGAAAGTTATCCTATTTCAATCCATTTTGATGAAAATGTACAAGGTTGAGAAAAATTTTTGACTTGAAATTGAATTCATGAAAAATTGGCAATTCATATTAAGGACTATGTGTAAAAGCAAGTTGCAAATGACATGTGAAGGAATCAAAAGAATTTCATAGTACATTATTCTAATGCAAGTACATGTTAATTTTTCAACTGAAATGATAAGAACTAAGTTAAACGAATGTTAACCATGTGCTTTAAAGGAATTAATGGGTTCAGAAATGGTAATACTCCAGAAAATTTTCTTGCATATTCAGTAACCCTACCAAGTTATCGGAATAATAAAAAGGGAGTAATTGACTTAAGCTGAGTAGCCGGGGCTTGGCATCAACAAATGTCAAGGTTCGCGTAAAAATGTAAAGGAAAATCACAGTAATAATGTTTTAAAAAAAACCCTCCCAGATACCCTGAAATATGGTAAGAGGAGCTAAAAAAAATCAAACACAAGATAAAAACAAATCTTCAGATATCTTGAAATATGGTGAAGAGAGTCTTGCCATAAGTCGAGGGGGAAGAATGTGCAATTATGCAAAATGGAATCTAGTGAATTATTACCATATTCTTTGACCAGTTAATTTAGCTTAAACTAGTTTCTTTTAATCAAGAGGAAGATTAGCCTGATTGAATTACTATTTTGTACTAGAAATACTATCATCTATATGTAACTTAGTTCGAGAATGAAAAATGAAAATGCATGTCTTGTTTTGAGAGATGGATGATTTTTCAAGTTTAGATTATTCTTGATCTTGTTGAATAAAGATATGCGATTGTTAGAAGTATAATGGGAATCAAGTTTAATTGATAGAGTCCAATTTCATTAATTAATTTATTTATTCATTCATTATGTTTGCATGTGTTGCTCGAGAATTAGCAACATTTAAGTTTGGGAGTGCGATAACTCGCGAAATGTAAGTTATCATGGCCCACTTCATATTATTTTTGCATATTAGTCCAAGAGATTATTTTTAGTATGCATCAATTTAGCTTAGTTTTCACTCGCTTTGCATTTTAGGAGCATTATGTAGTTTTTATGCATTTTTAGTATAAAGTAGGCATTTTTAGTTCATTTATTTAGATTCAGTCATTTTTGCAAGAAGGACGGACAATTACAGACATGTTAGCAAGTCGAATGATGAACGGAGCCAAGTGAAGAAGGAGCCAGCCTATATGCTTTAGCCAAAAGTTCCAGCACCTTACACGGGAAAATGCTTCTAGTGAGTTGGCGTGTAGGCACCACTTCACTAGCATACAGATCATTCTGGGAAATTTCCAAGTCATAAAACTTACAAACAATTGATGCCCAGGCACCACTTCATGAGTATGCAGAGGCATCCTGAAGAGTTTCTAATTTACATAGCATCCAGAGAATTAGCGCCCAGGCGCCATGGCGAACCTGCACACGTACATTTCTGCACGTGTGCTATGTTGTGGCGCCCCGAACCGGGGTGCCTAGAAGTCTTACTTCGAGAACTTATCGATTGGTAAATGTAACTCAGGATTGTTGCCCTGATTATGCGGCAAGTTCTTAATTGGAACTCGTCCAATTTTTTTCTTTCTTTTTTTTTCTTTCATTGCATAAACATATACTCATCGTCATTCATATTGGACTCATCCATATCATCATAAATCATCAACTTCTCATATTATTGATAACTTCGTAATTTCATACAATCTATGTCTTTTTGTCATATTCTATTAGGGCATTTATTTATACAAAAATCTACTGACTTTTGTAAATTCCTCTTTTCCTTTAGCAATATATGTCTTTCATCACTTGAATTTTTCCTGCACCTGTCTAAGGAGGGAAAACAAAACATGAGTCGCAACTTAATAAGCAAGCATTTTTCATTCTCATTTAAATGCATTTCTCTCTATTCAGTAAAAGACACTTAGCAAGCGATCAACTACTAATGGAATAAAAACCTTTTCGTAAACCATTCATGAAAATCATTCATGTAAACCATTCGTAAATGCATTTCTTTCAATTCGATAAGAGACACTTAGCAAGTGATTAACTATCAATGGAATAGAAACCTTTTCATAAAACCTTTCATATGCTTGCAAACTTAACATATAAACCTTTTTTTTATGAACATAAAAATATTTTTCATAAAACTTCCTTTTTCCAAGGACTTTCTCATGTCCTTAAAATATTTTCCATAAAACCTTGTCAAAACAAGCATATGCATCATTCATTACACTTCTGTCTATCTGGTAGGTGACACTTACCAAGTGATCACCCTTTCCTCCTTAGGAGAGAAACCCATAAAACCTTTTTTCAAAACAAACTTATGTATCATGCATTACATTTTTGTTCGTCTGGTAGGTGACACTTACCAAGTGATCACTCTTTCCTCCTTAGGAGAGAAACCCTTTCATTAGATAGCCTGCTAGTTGGGCAGCTATCCGTTCCTTCTCCTATTTTAGGGAGGGCACCACCGGCATGTCACCTTTTTAAGCGACTTGGCCTATATAGAGGGGGCCCATCTTGCAACCGTGTCCGGTCTGCATATCTTCTACAATAGACCGAGTACATAACTCATGTGCACATTCCTTTCTTCACATTCTTATGCTAGCATGCTTTTTATAAAACTTCACAGACCTTACTCTGTGATTTTTCTTTTTCAAAACTTGATGCTAGTATGTTATTTTAAAATAGTACAAACCTCAGCCTGTATTCCCTTTTTTAACTTGAAAACTTGGTGCAGCCCAAGTTAACAAGTTAATAAAAATATTTAGTAAAGATGACCAACCTTAAATAATTTTATAAATATTTAAATAATATATTTCTAAATCATTCGAAATATTTGAAGGAGACATTTGGGAAGTAGTAAATTTGAAATATTACTAAAATGTTTATAAATAATTTTTTATCGGTAAAACAATTTTGAAAAATATTTTAATATTTGAAAACAAAAGACTTTGCAAACATTTTTCTTCTCATTTCTGGATTTTCCCTGAATAAAGGATATACAAACACATAATTTATTTTTCATATGATTTCATATTCTTTGTCCACATGCCACATTGGTTATTTCTATATGAATGTAAGCTTGTATGATCCTTTGTTCTTTACTTTTTTAAAAAGTTGTCATTCAAATCGATTATCAATTGGCCTTCCTTAAATACCTTTCAAAATATTTTAATAAATTATTTTAAATTCATTTGATAAAACCAAATATTATTTGAAAATCAAAATTTTCCTTTTCCATTATAATGAAACCATTTCCACATTTTTCCTTATTTTTATAAGTATTTGCTTATAATAAAGCAATTCCCACATAACTCAATATTTCTGCTGACTTCCATATGGATTTGCTTATAATAAAGCAATTCTAACATATTCCATGATTGCAATATAAAAGATATAAAATCATTTTCAAAAAGTTTGTTTACTTACCTTTGCTTTGCTTTAATTTGACTCCTTTATCCTTTCCTATCAACTATAATTTTTCTCGTATCATGCCTATTTACCAATCCTTGCTCTGATACCATCTTCTGTGGCGACCTGAACCGAGGCGTCCACATAATCCTTACTCTAAGATCTTGTCGATTGGTAAGTGTGAATCAGGATTGTTACCCTGATCAAGCGGTGGGTTCTTAATTGGATCTCGTCCAATTTTTTTCTTTCTTTTTCTTTTCTTTCATCACATAAACATATACTCATCATTATTCACAATGGACTTATCCATATCATCATAAATCATCAACTTCTCATATTATTCATCACTTCATAATTTCATACAACTTACGTCTTTTTCACCATATCCCATTAGGGAATTTATTCATACAAAAATCAACTAACCTTTGTAGATTCCTCTTTTCCTTTAGCAATACATGGCTTTCATCTCGTCTTTCCCTATACCTGTCTGAGCTTGGAAAAATAAAATATGAGTCGAAACTCAATAAACAAACACTTTTTCTTTCATTTAAATGCATTTCTCTCCATTCGATAGAAGACACTTACTAAGTGATCAACTATCAAATGCACATAAACCTTTTCATAAAAATCATTTCATAAACATTGGATGTGCAAATGCTTCTTTCTATTCCTGACGTCAACCTTCGTGTGCGGGCATGCTAACCTAGGAAACATCTCACACAACATGGTCCAATACGCCGGCTTTCTCCGACTTGGCCTCATCAAGGAGAACATCTCTTCCTCTTGACGCCTATATGGTCTCCTACATACATGACTTTTGATTTTCCTGGCATTATATAACTCTTACACTAGATGTCATTCTCATGTAGAAAATTATTTGCACCATCCCTTTTTGAAACATTGTTTCAATAAAACATCATGTAAACCTTTTCATACTTATGCATTTCATAAAAATGTAATGCATTCATTCACACATGAATTTCCTTTACCTCCAACCTCTTAGGAGGACACCGCCAGCACACAGCCCTTGCGACTCGGCAATAGTGAAGGAGGATCCTCGATCCGCTTACTACCTCCACCAAAGCATCTTCCTTGTGCACCATGTTCATACATACATATGCCGGCATGACTTTTCACAAAAACTCATGAACATTCATCATTTCAAAACATTATAGGAATGACCATCCTTAAACACATTTCATAAATACTTGAAAATAAAATATATTTTCAAAAAGGTTTGCTTGCTTATAATGAAACAATAAAATCATATTTTTAAAGTTGTGCTTACTAACCTCCTCAGTTTGTGTCCTTCACCTTTTCCTTTCCTTTCCCTATACAAGGAAAAATTATATTTTATCTATATTGTTCCATGTCTTAGATTGCTTTCCATGAATCTTTTATAATCATTCATTACCTCATTTATATAAAGGTTAATCTTATAAAAACACTTGGTCATTATCTCCTTATTTGGATTTCTTATTCATAAATCCTTAAAAATTCCATCCATACATCTTTATAAAAATAAATCTCAATTTTTTCAAAAATTACGCTATTTACTATTCATAGTTACTGTTCATGTCACTATAGTAGATTACTATAGTAGTTACTGTAGCAAATCACTGTTCATCTGAGGTTACTGTTCACAGCCTGTTGGTTACTATTCACGGGTTCCAAAAAATGACATTTTTTTCAAAATTAAAAAATACCATGATATGGCTCTCAGTTAGTATATCATGGGAAAATTCATGAATTGGCTAAATAAATCATTTTCTCCATATACTAAAAATCAATAGAAACTCACTTAAGCATAATCCTTAATTTAAAAAATTATAAAATTAATATATCGTCATTCGAACATCATATTTATCATATTCATTCATCCAAATCATCATTTATCAATTTGGAGTATTATTTACATATATCATATGCTATCTTCCCGAATGCTCTATCTTTGCTTCAAATTTTTGATATTTTGGCATAATTCCGATTAAGCATTATGACTATACTTATTTTCTCATGCTTAGGCATTATCTAAGCATTTTGTGAAACTCCAATTTTAGACACATGTATCAAACCCTAGGGTTGAAAACTCTAGATAATGTATTAATAATTATACGAAATATAGTGATGATGTTTTGTAATATGTGGAATTGGATGATTAAAATAATTATTTATGAAATTTGGATGAATAGTGCACGTAAATAGTAATATTGGGATTAAGACACGTGATTAGGAGTTAATAACTTGGATTAATCTAATCACAAAAAGACAAAAAAGAAAATTTAATCACTACAGGACAAAATAGCAATACTTTTTTATATTGTAATGAAATTTCGGAGTTTAGTGAAAAATTAAAAAAGAATTCATAATTTGCAATCCGAACGTCGGATTTAGATTAAATTTTTTATAGATGGTCAAAAATTCATGATGGACATGATGAATGGTTTAAGATGTGATTAAAATCATGAATCAAGGGTCAAGATGGAACGTCAATTAGAGATGAAAAAGGAAGTTTATCTTTTCATTTAATTACCATTGATTTTTTATTAAATTTAAATAATTAAAAATAAAAAATGGGGGGAATGAACAGTAGCTAGGGGGAGCCTTTTGACCAAAATCCAATGGCCCAAATTAATCCTCATCAAATATCAAGGGCTAGGATTAAATTAGCTTAAATTAATTAATTTTAAAAATCAAAAAAATAAAGGAAAATAGGGATGCCATAGGGGGGCTAGAGCTACTGTAGGGTGGGCTGCACATGGCTCCATGTACCTTTTAGAAATTAGAAAAGAATATATTTACAATTTAATACCTCAAGCAAGGGGGTAAATTCCAATTTGATGAAAAATTAAAAACTATAAATAGGGGGCAGGGGTGGACGTCCAAAGGCACAACCCAGCTCCATTTTAAGCAGAAAAAAATTCCTTGCCAAGCCAAAGATGAGAGAAAGAGAAGGTTAGAGAGAGAAAGTGAGGAGGAGAGGAAAAGTTCTTCACTTCGGGTAAGTGATTTCTATCCAAATTTCTTTTAGATGCTAAGTAGGGTAAAACCATACTTAGATAATGCCTAAGCATGAGAAAATAAGTATAGTTATAATGCTTAATGGAAATTATGCCAAAATATCTAAAATTTGAAGCAAAGATAGAGCATTCGAAAAGATAACATATGATATGAGTAAATAATGCTCCAAAATTGATAAATGATGATTTGGATGAATGACTATGATAAATATGATATTGGAATGATGATATATTAATTTTATGATTTTTAGAATTAGAGATTATGCTTAAGTGAATTTATGTTGATTTTTAGTATATAGAGAAAATGATTTATTTAGCCAAGTTAATGATGATAAATTCAAAATTCATGAATCTTCCCATGATATACTAACTGAGAGCTATATCATGGTATTTTTTATTTTTGGAAAAAATTTCAATTTTTGGAACCCATAAACAGAAACCAACATGCTGTGAACAGTAACCTCTGATGAACAGTGATTTGCTATCGTAAACTGCTACAGTAATCTACTATAGCAACATGAACAGTAACTTTGAACAGCAAACAGCATGATTTTGGGAAATTTTGAGATTTATTTTTATAAGGATGTATGTATGAAATTTTAAGAATTTATGGATAAAAAATCCATATAAGAAGATAATGACCGAGTATCTTTATAAGATTAACCTCTATAGAAATGAGATAGTGAATGATTATAAAGCATTCATGGGAAGCAATCTAAGATATAAAATGATATAAACAAAATATCATTTTTTCTTGTATAGGAAAAGGTAGATGACACAAACTAAGGAGGTAAGCAAGCACAACTTTGAAAATGTAATTTTATTGCTTCATTGTAAGCAAGCAAACCCTTTTGAAAATATATTTTATTCTCAAGTATTTATGAAATGTGTTTAAGGGTTGTCATTCCTATAATGTTTTGAAATGATGAATATTCATGAGTTTTTGTGAAAAGTCATGTTGGCATATGTATGTATGAACATGGTATACAAGGAAGAGGCTTTGGTGGAGGTAGTAAGCGCATCGGGAATCCCCCTTCACTGTTGCCGAGTCCCAAGGGCTATGTGTCAGCGGCGTCCTCCTAAGAGGTTGGAGGCAAAGGAAAGTCATGTATGAATGAATGCATTGCATTTTTATGAAATGCATAAATATGAAAAGGTTTACATGATGTTTTATCGAAACAATGTTTCAAAAAAGGATGGTGCAAATAATTCTTTACATGAGAATGAGAAGTCACCTAGTGTAACAGGTATATAATGCCAGGAAAATCAAAAGCCATGCATGCAGGAGACCATGTAGGTGTCAAGAGGAAGAAAGGTTCCCCTTGATGAGGCTAAGTTAGAGAAAGCCGGCATATTGGACCATGCTATGTGAGATGTTCCCTAGGCTAACTTACCCACACACGAAGGTTTATGTTAGGAATGTAAAGGAAGCATTTACACATCCGATGTTTATGAAATGATTTTTATGAAATGATTTTTGTGCATTTGATAGTTGATCACTTGGTAAGTGTCTTCTATCGAATTGAGAGAAATGTATTTAAATTTAAAAAAAATGCTTGCTTATTGAGTTTCGACTCATGTTTTATTTTCCCAACCTCAGACAGGTGTAGGCAAAGCCAAGAGTTGAAAGACATGTGTTGCTAAAGGAAAAGAGGAATTTACAAAGGTTAGTAGATTTTTGTATGAATAAATGCCCTAATGAGATATGGTGAAAAAGACATATGTTGTATAAAATTATGAAGTGATGAATAATATGAGAAGTTGATAATTTATGATGATATTTGTAAGTCCATTATGAATAATGATGAGTATATGTTTATGTGATGAAAGAAAGAAAAATTGGACGAGATCCAATTAAGAACCCGCCATATGATCAGGGCAACAATCCTGATTCACACTTACCAATCGACAAGATCTTGAAGTAAAGATTATGTGGACGCCTCGGTTCTGGGTGCCACATGTGTGGGTTGAGTAATTTAAATAGAAACCTAGGAATTCATGCACGGGGGAGAGAGTTGATGGAGTAGCCGCATAGAGAAGGACCAGAACCCGTTTCAAGTGTAATCTGAAGAGGACATTCGATCTCATTGGTGGAAGCTTCCGAGATTTAGTTTTCTCTTTCTCTTTCTATTTTCTTTTCTTTATTTTTCTTGGAATACTTTCATTATGGTTGTAATGGATTTTGATGCCATGTCTTTGAATAAACTTCCATAGATGGGTAGTTAGGATAAATTGATATCTACCATACTGTTTTGGTTCTTTAAGATTCAGAAATGAATATTTGATTTCTATATGATTGTGCGATGTGGATTTACCCTTACATATGTTGTCTAATACTTTTTACAAGATTAACTACCTTGTAAGATGATTTAATTGAAGGATTAATCCTTGAAAAAGGGGAATCCCTGCCAGATCCATGTGTAGGGCATAGGTTTCTTCTTTGTTAATGGGAGTTATTTAATAGATAGAAATATACTGTTAAACCCTATATAGTCATAAACAAGTAATGTATCTATCAATTCCATTTCATTTAATTGCATGGGAACATAGCGATTGAATGTGGTGTAATTAGTTTTATACGTGTTCGAAGATATATAGAAAGATTATTAAACTTGGACTGGTAAATTCCTGCATAATCTAATAAAAACTAACCAATGCAATATAGTTTAGGTTCAAGGATTCCCAACTATCTCATCTGTCATCCCCAATTGATAATTCCCTTTTAGTATTCAAGCTGTCCCGCGAAATTCTTCTCTAGTTCTTTTATGCATTTGGTATTTTCTTTCTTAATTATGAAATCCCATTTCTACTCCCCAAAAGCAACTAAACTAATTAATAATCTTAGTTAAACCATATCCTCATGGGAACGATACTTAACTCACTCTTTATTACTTTATTGGCACGTATACTTGCGTTAAAATGAGCATTTTAATTAGCATATATGCAGCTAATCAAATGTCTTAATCATGTTCTATAAACAAGTCAAGTTGAGTATTAGTTTTAAAATTTCTTTAATTAGAATGATATTTTCATGCATGTGGAAAGAATTACCTAAATTAGTTCATCATTGTGTGTATTGAAACAATTATTGAAAAATTGGAGAGAATGAAAAGCAAGAGATATTAAAGATCAAGAATATAGGGCTGCACACATGACATTTCTGCGATGCATAATTGGTCACGTATTTAATTTGGATAATTTGTATTAAACGAAAACACATCTTAAAGTGATTTTACATTATCTTTTGAGGCATGAAAGACGTATCCTAACCTTTATAATCACCTATTCTCATGGGATTATATTATTTAGAATTCATTAAGTTCTATTGTATTTCATGGAATTCTTCAAGGTTATCACTCCTATTCTTATGGTCTAGACTTTCGAGTTTACTATGTTGATTATCGTATATTAGACTTCCACATCTCAATCTTTTGCATAATATATAAAATCATACCAAAGTATAGGCCTTAACACCAAGCAAGTATTAAATTTGTAAGATATTAAATTAACATAAATATTCTTCATAAACAAGTAAAAACTGATCACCAAAATATAATGTCACATGCTACATCATAAACCTTAGAATATAAACTTAGTCATAAATGGTTTGAATAAATCCAAACAATAATACAAGATTATTGAAAGAATTCATCGAATCTAGGACAATATAAATGAAGAAAAATTAAAAGAAAGGTTATTGGTGTAGTCTTCAATGGTGTCTTGAATATCCCTTACAAATGTGCTTCTTCTTTCTTCTCTGCTTGGCTCTTCACTTTTTGTGGAACCCCGATCTTTGAGACGTGTACAAAACCCTAGGATTGTAAACCCTAGGTAATATATTTGAGAAATA
>JAXCLR010003687.1:0-14743 GCA_035584095.1 Annona squamosa | reverse complement strand
AAAATCACGGATCCCCAGCATGTATAGCTGACGAGGTATATTAGAATAGAG
Source organism: Annona squamosa (assembly GCA_035584095.1). Classification (NCBI taxonomy): domain Eukaryota; kingdom Viridiplantae; phylum Streptophyta; class Magnoliopsida; order Magnoliales; family Annonaceae; genus Annona; species Annona squamosa. Next base: position 14,692 of record JAXCLR010003687.1, on the reverse strand, counting down.
TATTCGCTTTGTTTTTGACATGAGGGGAGATAGACAAAAAATACAAGGGGAGAGGGGAGAGCATGTGCCATGGCGTGGAGTGGGAACTGTTCCTTTTCCCTTTTCCAATCCGCATTCAGCCGACGAAGACATATGCTAATTCGCGAAAACTCTATTTTTGCTTTTTAATGGTGCTTAATCTACGAGCAACAATTTTCTTCTAACCGAGCCATATATCTGTTTGTCAAGGGACAAAAACAGTAATTCCTCAATGATGTGCATATATAAACCTTAATGAAATGTTAATGGGTTTCAGGGATACTTGGTTGGGAACCCAGCAACGGATCACAGGTTTGATGGGAACTATAACGTGCCATATCTGCACGGGATGGCCATCATATCAGATGAACTCTATCAGGTGATTTCATACCCTTTCCTTGTAATCAATAACATGTAGAAATAAAATATAAATTCGCCCAAGATGAATTTCATCTAGCTCTGCATTAATTCTACATATAGTTGCAGTTTTTTTTTGTTTCTGCTTTTGATTTTTCATCCAGTTCTAAGGGAACCTACGAATCTCTTATTTAAATTTGTTAAAAACCAATATAGTCTATAAATGTTCAGTTTCTCCTGTGACTATAAACTTGTTCTATTGTGTGGTGCCCCTATGATCATTCTGGCATCTTTCATGTTTTCGCGCCTCCCGTTTCAGGCGGCCAAGGAGAGTTGTGGGGGTGACTATTTGACTCCAAGCAATCCGCAATGTGCTGAAGCTCTTGATGAAGTAAACAAGGTGGGCAAGAATTAGAACGGCCCCAATCTATATGCAGAAATTAACAATTGTTTGATATATACTCAGTTACGTGAGTGCCATTTGGTTGTTAAACATCCTGATTTTTCTTGGAAACGAGGCTGCCAACAATTTATAGTTTTTGGTATTTAGGAAAACAAACTTTAATTTAATTAGAAAAATATTATTATACACAAGAAAATGTTTCAATATCCATGAAAGCTACACAAGCAATGAATGAAAATTTTTCTTGCCCATAAAAACGTCATCATAAGCAATAAAAATTTTCCTTGTATATTTTCATTGTTGACTTTGATTACCAATAAATTGGAATATTGATATTTCAAAAAACACATGCAGTGTATGCATGGACTAAATGTTGGCCACATTTTGGAGCCCCGGTGTTTTTTCGCATCACCTAAACCAAACGAATATTTAATGGAAGGAGGGCAGAGAAGATCTCTGGAAGAGGAGGAGTCGAACCGGGCCGCCCGCTTCCTCAAAGCACCAGATCGACCTTCGGATTGCAGGGTAATTAACTTAATTGTTTAAGAACATTTCTTGATTAATTTCCACAAAATTAGTTGCTTCCCAGTAGAAATATTTATTTTTCTTTGATGTCTTGCTAAATTCACAGTCGTTCGGATATGTGCTCTCATATTATTGGGCCAACGACCAACGTGTTCAGAAGGCTATCCGGATCCGACAGGTATATCATTAAAGAGTTGCGGATATAAATGGCAACCAACATATCTTCTATTTTCTATTTTATTAATTAAACGACAACGATTCTTAATGCATAGGCTTAATGAATTAGTATGTTGGTGGGGAAATTAATTTTCGTAGGTGCCCATTGAAGCAGAAGTATGATTGCAATTTTTTATGGTGCCTGATTATTTCAGATTGCTCTGAAAGTATATTTTTTGTTTTTCTAAAACTTTTTTATAAAATTATTAATCTTGATATATTTAATCTATAAATTAAATTTTATCAAATTGAAAGATATGTATATATTTATTTTAAATTTTTAAATATAAAAGTATTTTAATTATTTCAAATTATTAAAACATGACTCTAATACGCTTATATTTAGAAATTCAAAATAAATATTACATATCTTCAAAAATGATAAAATACAATTTATACCCTCGAATCAGTAGATTCGAATTTTGATTTGATATGATTCTCCATAAAATAATAACAATGGTTGTATTTTACAAATACTTAAATGCCAGTCATCAATAAAGGAATGGAAAAGGTGCAACTATGGCATACCTTACACGAAAGATGTTGACAGTAGCATAATGTACCATCGGCATCTGACGATGAAAGGTTACCGAGCTCTCGTCTACAGGTAAAACTTTAATTTCATTGCCACATTTAATTTTTGTTTAATCGACTTATATATAAAATTATGCTATTAATTATTAATGCCTGCTGCTTAATTTTTTGTCTCTGCTGAATTATGTAGTGGTGATCACGACTTGGCAATTCCATATCTGGGAACTGAGGCATGGATCAGAACCCTTAATTACTCGATTGTTGATGATTGGAGACCATGGACCGCCAACTCTCAAGTTGCAGGGTATATGCTTGCATTCGCATCATAACCCGTTCATAAATTAATTAATTAATTCTGTATTCATTTTGATGTTCGTTGGATTTTTTTATTCTTATTTTTTTATTTTTTTGGCCTTGTTGAATTTCTAGGTACACAAGAACATACGCCAACAACTTGACATTTGCGACAGTGAAGGTAAGAAATTAATTCCAGGATAATGTACCGTGCTAATCATTGCCAGACTAGCTTGAAGTGGATGTGACCGAACCGCCTGTTCAAGTTACTATAAATACTTAAAACTTCGAATTACATGGATGACATCTGAATGATAATCCCTGTTTTTTTTTGTGGGGTGGGGTTTCGCAGGGAGGAGGGCACACAGCTCCGGAATACAGGCCTAGGGAATGCCTTGCAATGGTGGATCGATGGATGACTGAGAAACCTCTATAGGCATTCATCCATTTAATTACTTTCGGACTTCATTTTCTTAATTAACATATATCGTATGTTAAAAGAAGCTTGAAGTTGGGATCTGCCAGCGAAATTCGAATGCAGCGCTTCACATATATTTAGAGAAATCACTGCATTTATATTTATGTACGTATTATCCGTGTTTATACATATGTTGGCGATTTTCAGTTGCTGTCTCCCCGTACGTTGCAGTCAATCATCTCGAGATTTTAGTCTTAAAACATGTCATGGAATTTTTGCGATTAACAAACAGCTTCTCTTTTTTACGTATTCTTGTATAATTATCCAACTTTTTAAAAAATTCTGTACAACTACACATGTAAATAATTTATCTATTTTAATTTTACTTTTTTGACTTCTTATTACTGCTCTTGTCATATTATATTATTTTTTACTAATTCAAAAACTTTTCATATAAAAATTTTATCACTTCACATACCTGCATATATACGACAAATGTTCGCCATATACATATTATATGCAGCAGTTGTTGGCTGCTTGCAATATTATATGTAGCGAACAGATTTTTTATTGTGAATACTCAGTTGCGCATGCGTATAAAAGGATTTTTCAGTGGACGAAGAAAGGACGGGATCGGGTGAGGCGATAGATTTTCCATTTCTAAAAATTATTTTAGTTCATGCTTTTTAAATTTTAATATATAAAAATCTTACTTTTTCGATTTTTAATACCATTTTTATTCTCAATATAATTTTTCACATCCTCATATACAATAATATTTTTTTCATTTATTCTCCTGATTTAGTCTTCTCCCATCCCACCATCGACAGCGTCCTCAGATGGATGGTTGATGGATTAGGGATCACTACAAAATTTTCGATTTTTGACAGCTAAAAATTTCTTATCAAATTTTAAAATTTAGTTGTAAAAGAAAAACTTGGTGGTCAAAATAAAGAATTTTTTCTTGTTAATAAGAGTTGTGAAAAAAATATTTTTGTTATTAATGTGGACCTTAAACATAGTAGATTTCATGTTAGATACTTTTCCGGAATTGACTTGATTTTTTCAAGAATCTACTAGATTTATACGGCATAACTTGATTTATCTAGACCTATCTAGAATTGATTTTTTCTTACTAACCTAATTCATAAGTGTTTTCTTTTAAATAACCTGTATATGAAACATTATAGATTATTTAACCATTTTGGAAATTAGTTTTCCCTCATCATCTGCTCAGCAACTTCAACTGCCAAATCATCATGGTCCTCACATACATCAATATATAAAAACAGAGTCGACATCAGTAATACCAAGCAAAAGCTCCACAACTGAATCCACCGAAGTAGGTACAATAGAGTTGGGACTATAAGCAGTCCTAAGTCCTAATACCTAAACATTAAGAGTGATGCACGCATTTCATTTTTTGAGTTTCCAATATGGAGAAGTGATTCTGTTAGTTCGAGCTAAGTAAATATCTTACTTTAAAAAATTTATTTACAATAAATTTTTTTATTTTTTTTCGTGCACTTATATATCTAAGTATATTTAATATATAAACCAAATTTTACTATTTTTGAATATATTTATCTATTATTTTGAGATTTTTAAACATTTATGTGTATATATGAATTTAAAATATTCTTATTTTTAAAAATCTAAAATAAATATATACACATATCCAAAAATGGTAAAATTTGATTTATATAATAAATACGCTTAGATAAATAAGTGTAAGAAGAAAAAATAAAAAAATAATTTTAAATAAAATTTTTAAGGTGAACTAAGTGAGACATTTACTTAGCGCGGATCATTTCTTTCCAACTAGTGGGGCAGAGCAGCTTGACTTACGTCGACATGAAATACTCAATATCTATACAATTATAAATCTCCCAACCTTGACACTCATATCCATCTTGCTTTTGAAATGGATTCAGGGAAAACCAGAGCAGAAAATGCTGCCATCCGTCGCTTTTTCTCTCATTATATTGCTCTCCATCCATCCACGGCCTGCAATCTCCGGATGGAATATCGGTTCCTTACCAGGCTTTCCCGGCCCTCTGCCATTCTCCATGGAAACCAGGTAAGCAAGCGAGAATTTTGCTTTGGCTATGGGCGGGCGTCTGATTTTAGTAGTCTTAACATCTCTTATCTCATTATTTTTAATTACTGATGTTTGATTGCTGTATGTATGTACTGATGTATGGATACATATGTAGGTACATAGCCGTGGGAGAATCAAAGGAAGACCATCTGTTTTATTACTTCATAGAGTCGGAGAGGAACCCAAAAGAAGATCCGCTGTTGGTGTGGATCACCGGTGGCCCTGGCTGCTCCACATGGAGTGGACTTGTTTTCGAAATAGGTATGCATATATGCATATGTTTTTGTTCTTTATTCTCTCTCCACTCTTTTTAATTCGCCTTCTTTCATGATTCATTTCCTAATGAATATTAAAAGAGGATGACGAATTCGATTTTTGTTGAGAATTGTCTGAAACCAACCACCCCCGCGTTTTTACTGGATCTTTTTGGATGCTGGTGATCAGTGAGAAAACAGTAGTGGGTGTCCAAAGCTCTTCGAGTTTGGGGTGCTGCTGTTGGCTATTTCACCACCACCCCCACAGAATCCTTCACGTACAGAAAACAGTAATTTACTGTTTGGATTCAGGAAGGTGGGTGGATGCATATTGGTATAATTCACCAATATTAATTTGTTAATCTCTCTCGATCAGTTCGACAGTTTCTTCTTGGATATGTCGCAATTCCGAGAGATGGCCAAGCCTCGTCAGCTGTAATGTCACGCAACTCAGCTGGATCCGATTATATGGATCCTTACGACGTTGTGATGCAGCTGATGCTGCTGGGGTCGATCCTGAACGCATGGCTACCTCCGACTACGGAGTACTCTTTATCTGTCAGTAATATAGCAACAATCACTACAGTTTAAATGACGCAGGGTTGATTCGGCTTGGGATATTATTAATTCCAGCTCTATTTATAAAATGTTAGTGCAACACTATAGTTAACTCTATTTTTCAAACTCTAACTCAACTTCAACTAAACCCATATAAATTAATTTTAAAATATAAAATTTATTTTAAAGAATAAAAATTAATGCTTTTTATAAAAATATCTTCCAATTTATGATTTATTCAATAACATAATTGATAAGTAATCATATTTCAAAATAATGATGTCTATTTAATACTTGTGTATCACATAATTCTATATACTAATTTTTAAGTAATAGGTAAATATAATTGGTTTTGCGGGTTCGCTTTTATGTAACCAAGTCATATCATGTAATCTCATCAACATTTAAGATTTTGATGTTTGATGAAAAATTTAATTTTTTTATTGTATTTAACAACATTTATTTAGTTATAAGACCAAGTTTCATCCAAATCAAGTATATACATAGACCACGTTTGCTCAAAAATAAGTACTTTCATGTGTAAATTATTAATTAAAATATAGTAATATTTTATAAAATTATTTATCTGTGTAATTATGATATTTTAAATGGTTTAAATGTTGATTTTACATGTTTGTATATGGGGCCCTTATACAGTAATATTAGACAAGTGAAAGAGTTTACCTATAATAACATTTACTAAATATAAATATAAGTGTAATGCACACCTTGAAAAGCTCATCTATACTGTTTGACATTATTGTGTGATATTATTTGCTTTAGTTTGATAGCTCAGCTATACAGGTTTAAAATGCATTAAACCTAAGACCCACTATAAACTCTCAACAATTCTTATCCCTTTTTAATGTAGGATTCTATTCTGGGCTGTAATAGGCCCAATAGCTTTCGCTTGATTCGTTATCGAATCACAACTCAACTATATAGGCTTTTGCCTATGTAATATTATTTGTTGAGTTTAGTAGCTTAGCAGTACGGTTTTAAAATGTGTCATAATATATTTAACCTAAAATCTACTTATAAACTTCCAAGAAATTTCTTCCTTTTCTGATATGGAATTTAGTTATGAACTGTTATAATAAATAATATAAACAGATAAATGTGAATAACCATTATCTAGGTTTTATGTATATAATATGTTCTATTGTTAAACGTAGATAGAAAAGAATATTTGAATTTGCTTAAACACTAACCATGACCCTCACTCAATCTACCAGTCGATTTCTTTAGATTTGAGTTTTGTCTTTACAAGTGTATGCCTAAGAAGTACTTTTTCTGGGTTTGGTTAACTGGGTGAACCACTTCCTTTTATTTAGAGTCTGTTTGAACTTGCTGCCCTACGCAGCAAAATTGCACCCGCCGCACTTTGGTGGGATGCAATATTTTCCATAAATACGGAAATTTTATTTTTATTATTATTAGGTATTTTCCACCAAAGGCTGCAGTTTTCATTTCGGGTTAAACACACTCCAAATTTTCAAACGCATTAGTGCGCACACAAGACGCATGGCCAAACAGGCCCTTAATTATGAATGCTGTGCAACAGCAGCTGGCTTATTTCATGAAACACAAAATTACAAAAAAATTTTTGACACGCAAAAAAATTTACGTAATTAATATAATTGAATGTGCCTTTGAAAAATAATATTATATACTGATTGTGCGCATGCTCTAAATCTGATAATAGAACTCCAATTCATTTTATAAATACCCAAAATATAGAGTTGATTATGCAATTATGTAAAATCAAAAGGACTATTTTGCAAAATTCTTTAAATTATTGGACCTACTTTTACAACTCGAGTCAGTGCCGTGACTCGTGATAAAGTGGCGTCCATAAACTCCCCGATAGAGATGGGTGGGTCCGTTATGTCGAATAAACAACGTACACACTACACACCGTCAAAACTAAGGAAGATGCAAGTTTGATGGGTTGCAGTGGTATGCACTCGGGTCTACTGTACTTTTCTGAAAAAAATTTATGCAATGAAGCTGTTAATATAGGTGTATTTAACAAATGTATAAATTTTTACAAAGTTCGAAGATTTTTAAAAAAATTTTAGTTTTTTAAAAATCAGTAGTATTTTTAGTAATTGATACATATGTTAAATATATTTAAATTAACTGTTGTGTAAAAAACCGAATGTTGATGCTTTGGACGGATTGCATTGGGCAATGCAGGTGGAGAAGACAGCGGCAAAGTAGAAATTTTTTAAAATTTATTTTAAGAAAGTGCGTGGATGATGTAATGTGCTGAGAATAAAGTGAAAATAAATTAAGTAGTTTATTAAAAATGATTAAAATATAAAAATAAAAAATGAAAAAAATAATTAAGATGTCTAATAATTTTTTAAAAAATGTGTAGAAGAGATATGAGAAAATTGATTAAAATATAAAAGTAAAAAATGAAAAAGAAATAATTAAAATATCTAATAATTTTTTAAAAAATGTGTGGAAGAGATATGAGAAAATTGCCATGGATTTTTAATTTTTAAAATTTAGATAGGAAAGTTCATTAGAATTACATGAACTAGAATATGATATCTTAATTTTTGATAAAGTAGGTCCCTTGTATTACTTGATTGAGGATTACAATGAAAGTCTATCCTTTCTAGGATGGAGGCAAGAATCGTGAACCAAGGTGTATATTTTTTTATTGATATTATATATATATATATTGTGATATTTGATATTACAAATTAAGTACTTTCACAACTTTCACCATAGAAGGATATCTCAAACTAAAATATATATTTAAAATTGAATAACAATTTTTTCAAATCGGTCTAAAAACATATTTTTTGTTTGTTTTAATTTTTTTATAAACATGTTAATCTAGTTATATTTAATTTATAAATAAAAATGTACCATTTTCATATATGTATATATATTTATTTTGAATTTTTAAATAAAAAATATTTAAGTTATTTTAAATACAAGAAATATATTTTTGGATTAGTTCGAAAATATCAGTCAACTCCAAAGTCACACGCTCAAGTCGCTCACTCACGAACGCGGATTGGAACGATGGGTGCTTTCTGTCATCCTCTCCTTGCTATCTTTCTCCATCCTCTGCTTGGCAAGATCAGCGTGCACCGTTCCAAATCCGCTTCCCTCACTTGCCACCATTTCCATAGCTCTGTTCAAATGCCACGTAGCCAAGCGAAGTTACGGATTTTGCAAATGTTGATATCTTTGCCTTCTTAGTACGAATTATTTATTTTCATAAAAAGGTATGAATTATTTATTAAAACTTTCAAATAAAATTATTCTAAAATTTAAATTTTACTGCAGATATCATAGCATATGCCCACTGCAATCTATGTGAAAAGCTATTAATTATTTACTTCTTCAAAACCTATATATTTATCGATAAGATAAATATATATACTATGATTTTAGTCATCGGTAACTCCAAAACAATTTCTTCTTAATTTTTAGCATGGCCTTTTCTAATTCAGGTTTATCCCTAAAAAAAAGAAAGAAGAAAGAAATAATAGATCGAAACTAATAAAGTTTGTTATTAATATTTGGAATTTGTGCTTGGAATTAGGGGCGGGAATCGGGGTGGGTCAGGGTGTGCCCAACCGTAACCCTACATTTCCAAAATCTTGTTTGACCGTTACTTTTATATCGGGTTGGGACAAGGTCGGTTTGACCCTTACTTTTATATACTAGATTTCGGGACAAAATTCGGATCGGATCGGGTCAACAGGTCGGGTAAAAAATGCGAGTCAAGTAAGAATTTTTCAAAAAAATTATGAACCTAGCAAGTATAACGACAAATCTATATTAAACTTAACTACTATATGCTTCAATCTATTACTAATCAGTCAAACTAAAACTTAAATACTTAAATAAAACATTAATATTTATTTACCTATATAAAAGCAAGTTAATGAAACATATCTTGTTCAAAATTCCCTTCACAATTTAAATATTTGAACTCATTCCATGTCTTTTGTTATTTATCTTCAACAAAAATAATAATGGAGTCACATTTAGAATTAAAATAAAAATTGTTTAACTATGTATTAGGAGAGCAATTTTATCTGAAAAGTATAAAGGATATTGATAATACTTTTTGTGTTGAGATGAAATCTTCTAGAAGGCATGACCTGAATAACACCTGTGCAATACAATCAATAAAACAAAACCACAAACAATAACACATTTAACCATAATTAATAACGACAAATATTCACATAAAAATAAAAATTATAACTAATTTAATTGATAACATAAATCCGTCATCCATCAATAGAGAAAATTCTAAGTTTAGTAAACATACAGGAGACATATATTTTGTTCAAAAAATTAAGTTTAAACATATGTTTCTATTATAAAATGTTCATAACAAAAATGAAAGGCAAATTGTTCTTCATTGTCATCTTTTCCTACGTTCATCCATTGATAACAATGCCCTTTCCCTGAAAATTTAAAATATTATTTTATTAGTAACTACAATAGTATCACAAGCTAAGGGAAAAATAAAAAGAGAACAAAAAATATGAAGAAAGATTAATTCTTAATACTATGCTTAAAACCTTTGCACTTGCACTTGTAGGAGGACGAGGAGAACAAACGCTATCTTCTCAAACTTCATTTTGAATAGCCGCAACATATAAAAAATCAATAAGTTAATGACTCTATCTATAAAAAATAAATATATATCCTAAGTTCAAGTAAGAGAGTTAGATACTGAACTATGTAAGTGACCTGTAAAATTGATAGTAACTTCCTCTGCATCTTCTTAAAATTCATTTATTTTTGGCTTTGACCTCATCCAATCTTGAGCACAGATTAAACATTCCACGAGTTTTGGAGATAAAGAACTCCTATATGAATTAAGCACACATCCACTCGTACGAAAAGCTGACTCTGATGTAACAGTGGACACTGGAATGGCTAATAAATCACGTGCCATATGGGACAATACTTTATACTTACATGCATTTACTTTCCGCCATACCAAAATGTCAAAATTATCATCCTCCACTACAATATGCTCTTCTAAGTATCGATGAATTTCTGTCTTTTCATTTTCTGTTTCATCCACTGCTAAGAATTTCAAATATGCTACTCTTGATGGTCACTTTGTCTTTGTTTGTGTAGGGGCTTCAATTTTTGTTTTGGTTGCTACTGAAAATTTAGCCTTATAGAACTTGAAAAGGGTTTCAAATTCGATATTCACATTGTTTATTATTTCTTTAACCTTGTCAACATCATATATTTGAGAATAACAGAATTTCAAAAACTTCAACTTGCATCTTGGATCCAATACATTTGCAACCAATAACCACATGTTAATTTTATCAAAACTGCCCCAATACTTATCAAATTTTTGTTTCATTTTTCTAGACATGTCTCTAAGGACTAAATCTTCTGATGTAAAAAATTTAAATAACAGACTTTCAATCTTATGAACCTCATCTAAGTAAAGAGAAGAAGTAACATATGAAGTTTCAGATAATGTGATTGTAACTTCATAAAAATGTTCTAGAAAAGAACACATAGCTTTGCCAATTCTCCAATCATTATCATTGGGAGTATCTTCCTTTGCAAATGCAGCATCATATAAGACAAGCCGATCAAAAACTTTTTGATACTTCAGAGCTTTTTCCAACATTAAAAAAGTAAAATTCCATCTTGTAGGAAAGTCCATGCACAATCCAATTTTAGAACTAATTCCTTCCTTCTCACAACATACTTTGAAACTATATTTTCTTTGTGGGGAACCTCTGACAAATCTAACACACCTTCGAATTCTGTTAATTGATTCATTAACTTCATTTAAACCTTCTCGCATAATCAAGTTAACAATGTGAGCCGCACAACGTACGTGAAAATGGTTACCCTCGCCGCTAAAAACCCTCTTTTTGACTAACATTTTTATTAAAATTTTCAAAGCGACATCATTTGCAAATGCATTATCTACAGTCAAAGTGGTGATTCTATTCAACCCCCAGCCTAATAAACAATCCTCAACTGCTTGAGCAATGACATCGCCAATATGTGGAGGTGGACGCATAAAAAAATTAATTATTTTTTTGTGTAACTTCCATTCGTCATCAATATAGTGTGCTGTAAGACACATGTAACTATCATTCGAAATAAAAGTCTGTGGTCAAATTCACCCTCTGAATTTTAATTTCAAAAAATTTCTTCAGTTTCTTCTTCTCAGCTTCATAAATTGCAAGACAATCATTAGTGACAGTTTTCCTAACTACCCACTTAAATTGTGGCTGCAACATGCTAACCCATCTCTTCAGTCCCTCATGCTCTACAATCTTAAATGGTTTTTTTTATCAATGATAATCATCTCCGCAAGTCCCTTTCTGCATTTATCTTGGTCAAATTCCCATACATTGATAATTGGTTCTCCATTAATGTTGGACTGTGGTGAAGAGAATGTTAACAACTTTTGCCTCTTATTTTGCCCCCACTTTGGAAAATCTTTGCATATTTGGATATGCCTCGAAAGTGAACTAGTACCATACTTACTAGCATACTTAAAAGGCCTTTTGCAGTAATTACATGAGACAGTGGGTTCTTTACCTGGCTTCTTATCATTTTTAGTAAAATGATTTCAAACTGAAGAAGTAAGTTTGTAATTAGTAGCTGGATTATTTTCATCTTTTGCAATTTTTTCATTATCAATAGGTGTAAGGTTGTCCACATCAACATCAACCACTTCTTTCTCTTTCACATTCTCTACCATTTCTTCCTCCATATCCTCATCCACATCCAAACTCATATTTTTATATTACGTTATATCAAATGCAAACATAATACAAGCATATACCACATATAATACACAATGCATATACGTACATGAAATACTTATATTACTTGCAAATAAAATATCTGAATTTAAGTTTTTGAGAGGTCTGTAGAAATGTGATCCATGATCAATTCTAATAATTAATCAATAATATATGTGCCATTTTACCAGCTTGAATATGTTAGATTAAATGGAAAAAATGCAATGGAAAATAACATATACCAACTATTGCCGGAGCAGAGGCAGACCAATTCCAAATTTTGAATAATTATTCAAGATCGTCGGATTCGTCAATGTCAGCTACTGTGTACTTTGGAGGGGCTGCCTAGAGCAGAGGACTTCGCGGGCGGTAGAGTGAGAGGAGGAGTAGCCGAAATTGGCCAAGACCAAGGTTCGGCAGTCGGCAGCACTTTTGCTGACGCAAAAAATAAATTGGGCGGGGGAGCTTCAGCCTGCTATGCCTGCATGCGTGTCCATTCCAAGCAGATCTCAGCAGCAAGCGGAAGATGAGTGTGGGGTGGGAGGCGATGGGTGCTGGACGATGGGCACTGGGGCACTGGGGCATTGGGGCCAATGAGTGTGGCGTGGGAGGCAATGGGCGCTGGACGATGGGAGAAGAACCAAAGGGAGAAGAACAGAGATTGGAGACGATGGGCGTTGGACGATAGGCACTGGGGCGCTGGATGATGAGTGTGGGGTGGGAGGCGAGCGGGGGTGCTGGGCGCCAGAAGCCTGGAAGGGAGGAGCGGCACTCGTGCTGGAAGGGAGGATCGGTGAGGGCGCCAGGTGCTGAGAGCCTGGAAGGGAGGAGCGGCGGGGTAGCTGGGAGCTGGAAGGGAAGACCGGCAATGTCTGGGCACGCGTGGGGTAGAAGGCGAATGAGGAAGCTGCCGCGCTAGGCGCTAGAAGCCTGGAGTGGAGGCTGGAAGGGAGGAAGCACTGAAGCAGCATTGCTGCGGGAGGGCGTGGGCGAAAAACGGTGTTAGTTTTAGGGTTTAAAGAGGTGCGGGTCTGCGGGTCTGCTAGGCCGGTCCGCGCCGACCCGAACTTTTGAAGAAAAATAAAATGCTTGGCCTGCCTCGGTTTTAAATCGGGTCGGGTCGGGTCACGGGGTCAACCAGCCCCGATTCCCACCCCTAGTTCGAACCGCCGAACCGGCTGTCGCGGTTAGATCGTAAGCAATCGGTTCAGCGAATAAAAAAAATCGATGTCGGGAGTCCGCTGACGTAGTGTCGTGTTGTCCCGTCGGTCGTCTTCCAAGTAGCAACGTCTCGTCTTCGTCTTCCAGGCAGCGAGGTCTCGTCTTCCACTACTGAAACAAATTGAAGGCGAAATCAACAAATTGCCTTAGAAGTTCCATATGGGAACCATGTTATCCATAAGATTAAAGGCCTCGTAGAGAGGGAATGAGAAATAGAGAGGTGATCGGAGGGAACTCCATGAGAGGTGCTGGTGGGTGGGGAAGAAGCCCAGGGAGACTAAATGAATCCGATCTCTCACTTAAGAGCGGCAAAGAAGACAGACACCTTAATATAAAGCCATTAGTTGAAGCTGTAGTCTGCAGCAACTCTAACGAAAGATAAAGACAATTCTGCTGTAAGCTTTTGCCTGCCTCCAGCAAGATCGAGCCCCAAATCGGAGAAGACCCCTGTTGCAATCAACGACCAGTCGTCGAGTCATCTTTCCCTCGTTCGATCGGCGTTCGGCGACGACGGCATTTTGCAGCAATAGCTTCCGGCGACGAGCAGAGCAACGAGCCAACGACTGCTTCGGCGACGAGCAGAGTCGTCCGCTGTCGTCCGTCATTCTTAATTTGGACAATTTTTGTTTGTGGCCAACTGGTTGGATTGTCTGAAAAATGGACACTGGTTGTTGCTTCCATTTGAGCCTTAACAGGATGCAGTGGATGGCACCTGGATTTGGGGGGATGAAGTACTAGAAATGGTGCTCCGGTGGTGCATGGTTTTCAGTGTTCCTGTAGTGAATTAAAAATTTAAATACGAATTTAAATATTAATTCTTTGATAAATAATTTCAATAATATCATATATTATCATCATCTTAGTTCAATTCACTTTATCTTTTAATTTAATTTATTTAAATATAATAATCTATTTTGTTCCCCATATTTTAAATTATAATTGTAATCATATATGTATGATTTTTCTAATTAAATAATTTTATAAATTTGCCCAAATTATATTAATAAGCTA
>JAXCLR010003614.1:0-14759 GCA_035584095.1 Annona squamosa | reverse complement strand
TTTGAGTAAGTTTTGGTTACTAACATGTTTGTGAAAATGATTAAAGGTTATAAATTTGAAGAATATGAAGCATGACATGCCAAGTCGATTTCCAAGTTGACTCAGGCATCGACTTAGGTCAAGTCGATCCCCAAGTCAACTCCAGCAGTGACTTCGAGACGTCGTTTCCTTCCAGAGTTGAAATCCAGGAGCAAAGCTGCCAAAGTCGCAAATGATGTCGACTCCGCATGCGACTTGGGTAAAGTCGCAGACCAAGTCGACTCCAGCATTGACTTCAACTCGTCATTTCTATCCAGAGTTGAAAATCGAGAATGAGAGTTGCCGAAGTCGCATCCTAAGTCGACTCCGCATGCGACTTGGGTGAAGTCGCAAACCAAGTCAACTCCAGCTTCGACTTCAGTACAAAAATTGCCAAACTAGTTAACTCAATGATAGATTCAAGTGAAGATGAAAGCCAAAGATGACTCAAACACTCAAATGAGAATCAAATGAAGAATCGAAGCAAGCAGGGTTGCATGAATCCATCATGTTGGATTATGAACACACTTTTGACATTATGAGTCACTCTAACATTCATGTATATACTCAAGACTCAAGGATTCAAAGCTTGCTAGACACGGGCCTAAAGGATATCAAGCTAGAATAATTATATTAAGTTCCAAGAGATAAAATCAAAGGAAGAACAACCAAAACATGAAGAAATTCAGGTAAGCAAAGCATTCCGAGAATTTCAAGTTCATCAAGCAAGCTGACTAGGTGAAGTCACACTTGAAGTCGACTTCACCTGCGACTTGGGTCATGGCGAGGACCAGGTCGACCTAGACTGGAACTTGAAGAAGTTGCAAACAAGTGAAGTCGCACCCGAAGTTGACTCCATCTCCGACTTGGGCGAAGTTGCACCCAAAGTCGACTCCACCTGCAACTTGGGTCGCAATGTTCGGAAATATTTCGAACGTTGGTGCATTAAACGCACGCCACCTACCTCCAAACGTTTGGATTCCCTCACAAATTATATAAGGCATTCAAAATGAACGGGGTGGGTAGCTGAGAAATCATTGAATGAGCATAACTCCCATCTCTAAGAGCATTAAGTGATCAAGCCATCATATAGAAGAAGAACTCCACTTTCAAACTGCCGAGAGCTGCTTGCTGAATCATTAAGTCTACGTTACAAGTTCTTCTCTGTGTCAAATCTGCTTCTACACAATAGTAACGTGTAGAAACTTTCTTTTGTTATTTTGTTGTTGTATTGAATTTGATTTAGTTTGGGTAACTAAGATTAAGTGTAAGCAAAGTAATGTGTGATTGGAGTGAAACTTGTCACCTACTTGTGCTGTGAATTATTGATGCCCCCTACAGCTAGAATCTAGAAGAGAGCAATGGCTTTAGTTATATTTGTGAAATATGATAGTGGAACCCAAGTCACAAGAGGTGTGAGCTTGGAAGAGTAGAGTAGGGAGGTTGCCCGAACCACTATAAAATCTTATGTGTTGATAGTTATTTATGCTCTCTACACTATATTGCTTTCCATTCTGTTTCTTTATAAAGGGGGCTTGATTAATCCGGGGTAAAGTTTCTGTTAAAGTTTAAATTTTAAAATACCCAATTCATCCCTCCCCTCTTGGGTAATTTCCATTAACTCGGGACCAACAGTTTGTACTCATGAACAAAGGTTTATAAGAAAAAATTTTAAGACATAAAATTGTCCTCATGAACAAAGGTTTATATGAAATTATTTTAGAACATAAAATTGTCCTTATGAACAAAGGTTTCTATGAAATTATTTTTGGACATCTAATTGTCCTCATGATTTAATATTGATATGACAATGCTTTACGACATACAAATGTCATCATGAAAAAATGCTTTTGAAGGGTTTTTATAAAATATTTTATGAAGAGTTTATATGAAATGTTTTATGAAGGGTTTTAATGAAATATATTATGAAGGATTTAAATGAAAAGTTTTTGTGAAAGGGTTCTTCTGGTTGGTAGTTGATCGCTTAATACGTATCTCCTACTGAATAGCGAGAAACGCATTTATATAAAAATGTAAAATACTTGTTTACTGAGTTATCACTACGTGAAACCCCAATTTTAGGAATGTGTATGAAACCCTAGGTTATAAACCCTAGGTAATACAATGATATTCATAAGAAAAAAATATTAATGATATTTTGCAATATATGACATTGGAAGATTAAATAGCTAATTATGGAATGTTAATTCGGATGAATAGTAAGTGTGAATAGTAAAACTGAATAATGATCATGTGATTAAAGGGAAGTGTAAATTAATCACTTTGGATTAACTTAATTAAAAAAGACTAAAAAGGAAGCTTCCCACTAAAAGACAAAAGAGGAATAGTGATGTTCTTTAAATTTTTTAATGATTTTCGGATTTAAGGGTGATTTTGAAGGAAAAATGAAGAAAAATTCATAATTTGCAATCCGGACATCGGATTGAGGTGAAAATTTTTATGGATGACCAAAATCTTATAACGAACATGATGAATGGTGCAAGATGTCATGAAAATCATGGATTAAGGGTCAAGATTTAATGTCATTTGAGGATCAAAAAGCAAATTTACTTTATCATTAAGTTATGTTTGACTTTTAGTTAAATTTAATTAATTAAATAATAAAAAATTAAATGCACAAATTCCAAGGAGGGCAGGGGCGTGCAAGGGGGTGGAAAATGGAGCCAAAAATCAATGGCTCATATTTAATGTCATCAAGAATCAACGGTGAGATTTAATTAGCTTAAAAATATGATTTTTAATAAATAAAAAATTATTAATTAAATAGGCTAGAAAGGGTGGCATGAATAGTAGCTAGGGGGCTGCACATTTGCTCAAGGTTTGCTTGGAAATTTCCATGGCAAAAATATTTATAATTTAGTCCAAAATTCAAGGGGGTAAATTGTAAATTCATGAAAAATCAAATCCTATAAAAGGGGAGCACCCTTGGACGTCTAAGCACACCTCCCACACCCTCCCAAGCTTGAGTAAGCTCACTCCCACGTTTTGAAACAAGAGAGAAAGAGAGAGTAAGAGAGAAGGAGGAGAGGAGTTCTTCACTTGAGGTAAGTGAACTCTTCCCAAATTTCTTTTGATGTTAAGTAGGGAAAAATCATGCTTAGATAATGCTTAAGCATGAGAAAATAAGTATAGTTATAATGCCGAAATGGAATTATGCCTAAACATCGAAAATTTGGAGTGAAGATAGAGCATTCGGGAAAATCATGTATAAAATGTGCAAATAATGCTCCAATATTGCTAAATGATGATTTGAGATGAATTTTTATGATAGTTATGATGTTGGAATTATGATATATTGATCTCATCATTTTTGGATTTAAGGATTATGCTTAAGTGAAATTATGTTGAATTTTAGTATATCGAGAAAATGATTTAATTAGCCAAGTTAATGATGATAAATTCAAAATTTATAAATTTTATCATGATATACTAACTGAGAGCTATGTCATGGTATTTTTTATTTTTAGAAAAAATGTCAATTTTTGGAACCCATGATCAGTAACCAACATACTGTGAACAGTAACTATGAACAGTCAACAGCGTGATTTTGGGAAAATTAAAATTTATTTTTTATAAGGATGTATAGATTTAATTTTTAAGAATTTATGGATAAAAATCCATATAAGGAGGTAATGACCAAGTATTTATAAAGGGATAACCTCTATAAAAAATGAGGTAATATGCGATCATAAAGCATGCATAGAAAGCAATCTAAGACATAGAATAGATGGATAAAATATCAAATTTCCTTGTATAGGAAGAGAAAATGAGAAGGTTGAGGACACGGACTGAAAAGGTAAGCAAGTAAACCCTTTTTAAAATATGTTTTATTCTCAAGTATTTATGAAATGTGCTTAAGGGTGGCCATTCCTATAATGTTTTGAAATGATGAATGTTTATGAGTTTTTGTAAAAAGTCATGTTGGCATATTGATATGATGTGATATTCATGGACATATGCACATGTATGATGCATAATGAAGAGGCTTTAGTGGAGGTAGAAAGTGGATAAGAGGGTCCTCCTTCACTATTGCCAAGTCGTATGGGCTTTGTGCCGGCGACGTCCTCCCAAGAGATGGAAGCAAAGGAATGTTATGCGTGAATGAATGCATTGTATTTTCATACATGGATTGAAAAGGAAAGCATGGATTCGAAATGATGTTTTAAAGAGATGGTGCAAATAATTCTCTACATGAGAATGACAAGTTACCTGGTATAAGAGGTATATAATATCGGGAAGATCAAAAGTCATCCATGTAGGAGACTAAGTAGGCTAATCAGAGTAAAGGACACGAGGTCCCCTTGACAAGGCCAAGTCGGAGAAGCCAGCATAATGGACCATGCTATGTGAGATGTTTACCAGGCTAGCGTACCCACTCACGAAGGTTTATGTCAGATATGGAAGGAAGTATTTGCACATCCAATATTTATAAAATGATTTTTATAAAAAGGTTTCTATTTTGTTAGTAGTTGATCACTTGGTAAGCGTCTTCTATCAAATAGAGAGAAATGCATTTAAATGAAAGAAAAATGCTTACTTATTGAGTTTCGACTCATGTTTGATTTCTCAGCCTTGGACAGGTGCAGGGAAAGCCAAGAGATAAAAGGCATGTGTTGCTAAGGGAAAAGAAAAATCTACAAAGCTTAGTAGATTTCTGTATGAATAAATGCCCTAATGGGATATGGTGAAAAAGGCTTAGGTTGTATTAAATTATGAAGCTATGAATAATATAAGAAGTTAATGATTTATGATGATATGGAGAAGTCCATTATAAATGATGATGAGTATATATTTATGTGATGAAAGAAAAACAAAAAGAAATAAAAGAAAATTTTTTTGGACAAGATCCAATTAAGTACCCGCCGTGTGATCAGGGCAACAATCCTGAGTCACGCTTATCAATCAATAAGATCTTGGAGTAAGGTAGTGACGCTCGGTTAAGGGCACCACACACTCACAATTTGTTTTTCTAAACCTTAGACAAGTACAAGAAAGCTCAAGAGGTAGAGAAATTGAGTATTTGAGGAAAGGCATGAGATGGTATTCATGTGTGTGCTAAATGATTAGCTATGTGTACGAAATGACATGACTCAAAATTTTACGATATGATAATATATGTGAACTAATGGTTGAATGTATGTATACAAGTATGGGTGTTGAATATTTGATAAAGAATGAATTTTATATGGCTATGGCTTGGCCAGGTTGATAAAACAAGGACGCAAGAGAAAAAGATAAAAATTTTATGAATGATATTTACAGTTGATGACAACTGTTAGGGGATGAGTTTATGAAAAAGTGTATAAAGAGGGAACAAAGTAGTATTTTAAAATGTTATGTGCAACGAATTACAAGTGTATCGTTGCTTATATGAAATGCATTTATATGAAAATGCAAAATTCTTGTTTACTGAGTTATCACTCATGATTTGTTTTTCTAAACCTTAGACAAGTACAAGAAAGCTCAGAGGTAAAGAACCTGAGTATTTGAGGAAATGTATGGGATGATATTCATGCATGTACTAAATGATTAGGTTTGTGTATGGAATGACATGACTCAAAATTTTAAGATATGATAATGTATGTTAACTGATTGAAAGTTCTAAGTTCTATGTCAACTGATGGTTGAATGTATGTCTACAAGTATGGGTGTTGAATATTTGATAATGAATGAATTTTATATGGATATGGCTTGGCCAAGTTGATAAAACCAAGGATGTAAGAGAGCAAGATAAAAATTTTATGAATGATATGTAAGTTGATGACAACTATCAGGGGATGAGTTTATGAAAAAGTGTATAAAGAGGGAACCAAGTAGTATTTTAAAATGTTATGTGCAACGAATTACAAGTGTATCGTTGCTTATAAGATGAATGGAGTGAAATGCAAAGAAATAAAATGAAGAAAGAAATTTTAGATGAGATTCAATTAACAGCCCCCCGCATGATTAGGGCAATAATCTTGTTTTACATTTACTAATTGATAACAATCTTAGTGTAAGGCTCAAGTTGTGACGCTTTGGGTTGAGGGCACCACAAGTATCATTCAAAATCAACCAACCATAGCAATGACTCTTTTAATTATTATATATCTCTTTTCCATATTGATTAAAAGAACGC
Organism: Annona squamosa; assembly: GCA_035584095.1. Classification (NCBI taxonomy): domain Eukaryota; kingdom Viridiplantae; phylum Streptophyta; class Magnoliopsida; order Magnoliales; family Annonaceae; genus Annona; species Annona squamosa. The sequence goes on along the minus strand of JAXCLR010003614.1, from coordinate 8,602 downwards.
ATCTACTATGCAAAATTTAACAGTCAGTTATATCCATAAAAAAATGACGTTAAACTGTGGATGACAATAAATATATGAGAGGATTCCGTCAAATATATATATTAGAGGAGGAAAGAGGAATAAAAGATTGAAATCTGCTAACCTGTTCAAATGTTCGGTTCTACCTAGTTTTGTTTTTCTAAGTGTAGCTCCACTACACTATACTTGGTGCTGAAATGGCCCCACATGATGATAAAATTGAATCTACTCTCCATACTGTATTTCAAATATTGTATTCTATTATCATATTAATTTTCATCTCACTCGGATATGTTTATAAACCCCATCTGAAAATGGTGCAAATTCAACGTGAAAATATAGTTTGATGTAAGTAGCATCTTCAAAGTGGTTTTTCCAACATGTAAACCATTTGTGCGACTGTACCAGAACTGTAGGACATTTGCTCATTTTTGGGTCCTACACATATCAAAATGCAATGAAATTTTATATAATCATTTACTCAAATATAAATTTGATAGCAAATGATTTACATATTGAAAATGCAATGAATTTTATTTTAAATTTGTACCATTTTCAAGTGAAATCTATACACATATCTTATTGGGATGTAAATTAAAATCATAATAAGTGGAATAAATTTTAATTTTATCATCATATAAGGCCCAATTCAACGTCGTTGCACTTGTTTTCTCCCTCTCTCTCTTTAGCTCAATAGTTGCGGTCGCACTATTAAATCATGCATAATGTGCTACTGCCAACTCACACCTGCACCGTTCAGCCCACCCATTGCTTGTTATTCCTGCTATCATATGTATATTTATATTATTATTATTATTACTCAATTATCTACAGTTATCCACCTAACCCTCTATGCATTTAGGTAGCAAAAGATGGTTAGGCATATTAAAGTTGGTCGTTTCAGCAATGCAGATTTTTTTTTTCAAAAGAAAATCCATACTTCATAAACCATTAGTAAATGGCATCTTTTTTAAAATTTTCTAATCATGTTTCGTATAATCTAATGCATTCACTACGTAGATTATATTAATTTAGGCTTACCTGTACAATCTCACATAAAATGGAATTGTATATACATATATATAATTTAATTAATAAATTATAAAGTATATGGATATATGTGCATGTTTTATTTTGTGGGGATAGACTACGCATTAATGAAATCCATGCACATTTTTTAAAGAAAAATTTGAAATCACGTAAATACTTTATTAAATTATTTTTCATAATCTATTCCATTCATATTACAGAACAAATTAATTTAACCATCTATTTCAAGTTTCATATCAAAATGATTAGTATAGAGCAAGATATTAGCATTCAAAATTAATTCATGAAATCTTATCTAATTTTGGTTTTTTAAAAATCCTCTAAACATAACTTTTACAATCTAATCCATCCACTGTATAGGGTATGTCAAAATGAATTTATCCCTAAAATTTCATGTAAAAAAACTTTATATATATCAAGATATTAATTTAATAAATAATTAACTAAAATTAAAAAATTTGAATTGGATGTTCCTGGACATGGATGGTTTGACTTTGCTAGACGTTTTTCCATGAAATTTAAACTAATTAATTTAAGTACTTTAGTCAGTTATTTTCCATAATCTAATCCATCTAAATTAAAGAGCAAATAATTTAATACTTCCCATTGAATTCTTGTATTAATCTAAGTTATACATTCTTGGATCTAATGAAAATAGTGTAGGTGAATATAAGCTCTTAATTAGGACCCCTAATTGGTCTAAAATTTTCCTTTATTTTTATTTTCCTAAGAAGTCTATGAATTTAAATAGTTTTGATTGGTAAGATTCACATTTTTGAAATCCTTTTTTGAAAATTTTATAAAACTTTATTTTCATATTTAATATATATGAAATCATAATTTACCCCTTTTTTCTCAAATTCTCAAATTTACCCTTTTTGAATCTCATTTAGGTCCCTTTTATCTCTATTATTTGCAAATTTACCATTCAATCCTTCTTTTCTAAAATTGCAAATTAGTCTTAGTGTAAAAATACAATTTTCTTTTATAACTTTATTTTAATAACATATGTTTTGAACAAACTTTAAGGGTATAAATTAGGTCAACTTATAAACTAAGTCTCACATAGCATGGGTACAATACCACACACAAAGTAGTAGCCAAGCTGAAATCTCTAACCGCAAGTTCAAAAGCATCCATAAGAAGATGGTGTCCTATTCATGATAAGACTAGTTCAAGCAACTCCACAATGCTCTTTGGGCTTTCTGCACTACATTCAAAACTGTAATTATGTGATACCTAGACGTAAGTAGGATCCATACATGTGCATTTAACTTGCAAATGTGAATCAATTATGATTTAATTGATTTATTAATTTTAGGGTTGTTGATTAAGGAAGGTGATTAAATTAATCATCACAACCCAATGTGAGTCAATGTAAAGTGGCCTAATGAGGGTTGAAAAATGTGAATGTGATATGAATAATTATTTCATTTATTATGATTCAATTAACGGATATTATGATGATAATTATGAGTTTAAGGCCAAAAATGTTAGAAAATTCATAATTTGACGCCTATAAGGTGGAATGAGATGAAATTTGAAAGGTAAGCACATGATTTTGTGTCCAACCTTATGAATGGATTGGATTATAAAAATTATGATAAGATTAGGGTGATGAATATTTATTTTCATCTAAATCCAAAAGTTAATTTCAAATTGTCATAACTTATGATAGAAAGGTCATTTTGAGATGAAATTTGATATAAATGATTAAAATTACATGACGAATCTTGTGGATAGGTTTGATTAAAATAATTATCATGGAAAAGTTCTTAATCACAAAAGGAGGAAACTCTTCGACTTTTGCTCTCAAAAAGCAACATTGCATTTAATGTAAAAGTCAATAGTTTAATGAGGGATTTGACGTGGCTTAAGGAGCTAATTTTGGAGAAATTTCATAATTCCACAAATTCAAAAATTTATGCTAAAAGGTTTGCATATTAGTGGGTGTTTAATGAATTGCAAATTGGGCAGATTTTTGTGCCCGTAAAAATCCAAAAAGGGATGGACACATGGGACGTGAGAGGGGTATAATTGTGCAGATTTTGTGATATTTTTTATGCTAAAATTCCATGCAATTGGGCTACATGACTAGGGGAGTTAATGGCATGGATTTGGGCAGCTTATGATGATGCAAAAAAGGCCAAAAATGGGCCACATGGGGATGTGATTATGTGGCCAGCAACACTTGATATTTTGAGCAGATTTTGATGTTTTGAAAAAATCTGTTAAAATGTATTTTACTAGGATGTGAATGTGAAAACACATTAAGGGATAAGTTCCCATTAAATTATCCTCAAAATGAGGTGGAAAAGGATGAGATAAAAATTAAAAATATAAAAAGGGAGAAAGGGGCTATTTGTATGTCCACTTTGGACAACTTGAGAGAAAAAAGGAGGGATTTTAAGGGCAGAAACTTGGATGTCCAAGAAAGGAGGAAAAGGAGGAAAAAAAGACGAAGAAAAGAAGAGGAAAAGAGGAGAATAAAAGGGAAGCAATTAAGATAGGAAAGATTGGAGCAAAGTCTCAAAAGTTCAAGTAAGTATTGAATCAAGTTTAGATCATTAATTTTCAAATTTTCTAGCTTCATTCATAGGTCATGAACTTGATCCATAATTAACCCTTAAATGATGAGTTATGATGCCCTTAATTAGGGTATTAAATAAGGAATGAATGAAAGGAAAGAATTCAAGGGTTCAAGGAAGATAAGTTTGACATTAAAATTGATTATAACTACTGAACCTAGCTAGAATTTTTCTTAATTCCCAATTAATGTTACTATTTTAATCATGTTTTATATTTGAATTATGATTCATGATTCTATGATTTATATGTACTAATTTGAGTATGAATTATGAACCCTAGAAAGGATGAAACCTAGGGCTGTCAACATGATCCAATTTTCACTCTTTTGAGTGATTATGATGCATGAATTAACCCAAGTAATACAAAGATGAATTAAAGGGTAAAATACCCTAAAGTTAGGGTACATGGGATGTCCAACATAGGGTGGAAGAAATTTGCAAAAATCTGATTTTTATGAACTCATGTTAGGGACATCCAAAGGGTGGCCAAACCATGCATGAAAAGTTGCTGTTTTGGGGCAACTAAATTATGGACTTTAAATATGTAAAAATATCCTAAACATGGGACAAGAAAAGCATGATTAGTGGCTGAAATTTAAGAGTTAAAAATCTATTATGAATCATGTGTCAAGTTGGAATTGAAAGTGGGAAAGAAGGGTGTTAAAGTTGCTGTTTTGGAACCCTATGATTAAGGGATTAATCTATGAATATACCCTAAATTATGTACTGATTAAGTGGTTTAATATGCTAAAATAGAGAACAAATTGTTGTTTTGAAAAAGGTTAAGAAACACATAACATATGTATGGTAAGTAGGGTGCACATAAAAGGTTATGTATTGATAAATGAGAAATGACTTACATAATTTGTTAAAATGCAAAAATGAATGGAAATGTGATGAAATGTGTAATTAAGGTGCTGACTAAATAATAAATTATAATCTCAAATTTTGAGATTAATATGTGAGGCCTAATATATTAGACATGTGCCTAAAGCCAGCACCAATATGTGAAATGTGAAAAATATATGATAAATAATAAATGAGAGTAATGAACTTCCATATAATGATTTAATGAAGGATTATGATATATTTGAATGTTTACCCTATATAAGGGTATTAGAAATGAAATGGAATGAATAGACGATGTGATGCACAATTATGTTGCCATATGTATAAATACCCAACTTGGAATTCTAGTAGGTCATGTATGTTAATGAATTATATGTTGGTTGAAAAACTAAGTTGTATGCAAGCATATAAGGATTATATGAATGCAATGTCATTTTTATGTGTATAGGCAAAGGCAAAGAGAAAGTCGATACGGAAAGCTGACGTGAATCAGGTAAGCAAGCAATTTTCTAAAATATTTGCTTCCTCTAACTATGGTAAAATGATTTTAAATGCTATTTAAATGCATTGTATTGATTTGGAGAATGAGTGTTTAAATTGTTCTAATAATGTTTAAGGATGACCATTTCTTAATCTTAATATGTGTTGAAATATTATTTTAATTGTGATAAACGATTTGCACAATGTTTATCAAATGCTGATGCGCAAATATGTTTCAAGGATTTATATATAAAAATCATGCTAACATGTCCAAGTTCATGTTCATGACAAACTCATGGTGCATAAGGTATTAGGTCTATCCCAAAGGTGTAAGCGGACTAATTGTCCTCCTTTGATATGACCAAGTAGCTAAAATAGGCTAAAGGCCAGTAGCACCCTCCCTAAGTGTGGAGAAGACAGAGACGGGTAGTCGTCTAGCTAGCATCCATTTTATGATGTTCATGTTTTATAATAATGCATTGCATTATTCATGATGTACCCATGATGGATATAACAACGTTCATGTTTTCTCATGACATACCGATAAGTGGGTATAATGTGCTTTCCAAAATGATATTTAAATGAAAAAGTTTGCCTGCAAAATAAATTGCTTGAAAACTATGTAGCTTGCTTATTGAGTTTCGACTCACTTGTTTTTTGAAATCTTAACACCTGTTAAAGGATGGACATAGCAAGGAGTATGGGCTAATCGACAAAGGATGATAAGTCTATGAATGCCTGTGTATGATATTATGTATGAAAGAATGTATGATGGTTTATATGACTGTTATTGATGAGTTTATGTAATTTACACTACGTTGAATGATGAATGATGAAAAAAAATTAAATACAAATGATGATTGTATGCTTTTCGATGCTATAAATGATGTAGTATCCATGATATGCAAATGCATATATCAGGACTTAATAATAACATAGATTGGCAAAATAATGAAAATTGAATAAGTATGATGATATTAACTCTTATGGAGTCGAATGTAAATAGATAAATATCTAATAAACCTCATTGTGTGATAGGGCAACAATCCTGATCGCGTTTACCAATCAATAACGGTCTCGCAGTAAGGCTCAGGATGTGACAGTCATTTTAGGCACCACAAATTAGGACAAAGCACAATGGGAGAAATTTAATTTTCCTATCATTTACCTATCAAACTTGAGCACAAAGCACAATGGGGGATTAAATTTCTTAATTATGACTTGAAATATGTATGAGAAAGGTCTTTGTTTGAAATTAGTGAACTCGATGAGATCCAAATTGACGCCTATGAAAACTCAAAGCTTTACAAAGAAAGAACCAAATTCTAGCACGATAAACATATCCGATAGAAGGTAATCAAAATTGATGACTTGGTTTTATTGTTTAACTAATGATTTAAATTATTTCTAGCTAAATTAAAGTCGAGATGGTTGTGGCCTTTTAAGTGCTGCAAGTGTTACCTCATGGCATTATTGAAATATGGAATGAAAGTACTAACACATTCAAAGTCAAAGGAGCCATTTACTCTTGTTTCTTTATTTTTGAATTTGATACTTTTTTATTGGAAGCCGTGGTGATTAACTTTCAAGAATTATTTTAAATAGCCACATCGGATGGAAACTCAAAGTAACTCGTCAAAATAGAGAAGTTTTCTTCTATCTTTTGATTATCATGATTCCTTGAATTTATGAATGTTTCAATTGTGTAAGCCACTTTTGTATTATATATTTTGAATGTTAATTAAGAAGGATTTGAGTGTTTAAGATGATTTGAATCATATTTTAATTGATTTAGCTTTATTTATCATAAAACATTCACAATCGAGTTGTATATGCAAAATTAGCTGAAATCGTTGCAAGACACACATTGTTCTCGAGGAGTCAAAGTATGAGGACCAAGACACACTCTATTTGATGATTTAGAATAATTAAGATGAGGCAAAATAGTGATCAACACAGGTTAAAATGTGTTTTACATATGATTTGAATTCTTCTTAGGTTTGGACAAAAAATCTAATATGGAGTTTCGCAATTCATACATAAGTTTTGCACAAGTTCAGAAACCTAATAAGCTTTTAGGTCTAAAAGAGGTACGTAATTAATATGCAATGCATTAGTTTCGCATGAATCGTTTGAGGAGCTTTACATAAACAATACTTGTATATATCCCAAAGCATCCTTGGAGCTAGGGATGAGATCCAGTCGAGAGAGGAGTGAAGAGCACGAGACGAGAAGCAAGACGGTGAGTTAGTTGGAGCAGTTGAGATACCATCGTGGCTTCAATTAATAAGATTTTCTTTCCTTTCTTTCTTTTGATTTTAATTATCTTGTTTGAGATGGATATTAGATACAATATTATTTTATGTTTGATTTTAATTATAAACACATTAGATTAAACCTGTTATCCAAAGTTTAGGGTATAACATGTGTTCAATGCACAGATATTGTTGTTTGATTATTTAAGATATTTTGTGTTAATTTAATATCTTGTGATATAATGCTTGTCTAAGGCTTGAGCTCTCATTTTGGCAATGATTCGATATATTATATGAAGGAACCAAAAGGTGAAAGTTTAATATATGATAATATAGTTATTAAACTTGAAAATCTAAGATAATGAAAATAGATATAATTACCGTGAGGAATCTTATGAACTTTTGTAAGACTTAATGGATTCTAATTGGCTTAATCCTATGAAAATAGTTGGTTTAGAAGATTAGAATATGCCTTGTAGGTTTTGATAAAAGGGCATGAATAATATAGGGATAGTTCTCCTTTACCACATTATATCTAGATTAAATAAGCAATTCACATATCCATTGCAGACGACACATGTAAAACTTTAGATACTAGGTACTCACATCCTTTCTTTTTAATTCTTATTCCACGTTCTTAAGATCAACCTCTTTTTTTTCATATTTATTTCCTTGTATTTTACCCTTTCTGTGTTTGTGATAAGTGTTTAAAAACAACGTCTTAGGTTTTAAATTTATTATGGATTGATATTTTGTATAATACAATCTACGACACGTTCCCTTATGGTGACATTGCAAACATCAATGCACTTGAACTTGAAAATCCATTCAACATGTCTAGAACATGTTTGTATTACTTGTAAGGAATCAATCAATTAAGTATGACCAATTTGGGCTCGTAACATGCAAAGTAATTGGGGGTTTTTCAAGTGCAGCAAACAGGGATTAAATTGGAAGAACTAGAAAATTCAAGATATTAAACATGTTTCAAGAAGCCAAGAACAAGCTACCAATAAGGAAAACTCTCACAAGCTGAGAGTGAAAAATAAGCAAACAAAGTGACACACTGTTCAGACTTTGTGTTTTTAGGCAGCAAATGGTTCAAACTATATGAAGCCTAGAACTACATAGTTTGAACTGTGTGGTTTCCTGGACACAACTTAAAGCCCTTGTGGCGCCCCAAACTGACACGTCACATACTTACCTTAGGATCTATCGATTGCTAAATATGATTAGGATTGTTGCTTTGAACACGCGGCGAGTTCTAAATTTGATCTCGTCCAATTTTTTTTTTCTTTTCTTTCATCAAATAAGCTCATACTTGACATCATTCATAGTGGACTCATCCATATCATCATAAAA
>JAXCLR010003594.1:0-14764 GCA_035584095.1 Annona squamosa | reverse complement strand
ACGATTGAGACATCTTCGCCGTTGGTCCTTGCGGAAAGACATCCAACGGTGCGGATCACCCCACTATCATCTCCCACATACGTGCGGCTCGAGTTCCCCTAGCACGACTGGACTTGGCTTCGAAGACGAGCAAGACCTCCAGAACTCCACTAGCCACGTGGCTCAATTTAAGCCGTTCAATTCAGGCTCAGGCTCTCATATTCACCTTGACTGTGGCCTGGAAACAAGAAAGTGGAAACGTAAAAAGCAACGGAATCACGCTTTGCAGCTGGGGACCACCCAATTCAAAGCTCTGTTAGCCGTCCAATGAGCTACTGTCCGCCGGGTCCTTACCTTCGCTCGGCTCCGCTCCGCGCGCCGGACTTCTAAATTTGAAGCTATACGTTCTCCACGCATCTCCGCCGTCCAATCCGAAAGCAACAACGGACGGTTAGTAACAGAAGTGTCTATACTTTTATTCTTAAACGTCCAGTTGCTGAGCCCATATGAAAGGTGTGCACTTGTTACCAGCTAAACATCTTGATCTGGCCGTCCGATGAGGCAAGGAAGAATGGACGGCCGAGGACACAAGCTGCCAATCGTCTGCTTCGGACGCCGCCTCGCGAGGTAGGCGGGACCGCGGCATCACATGGGCGGCTAAGCGGGGAGGTGCAACACTAGCAACTTGCTGTTGGGTGGATTGTCTGCCAATAGATTATAGACATACCGGCAAAAAGCAAATGCCCGTTTCTTTTGTTTTTGCACGAGAATTGCAATCTTTTCCCTTATCCGAGTGACTAAATTCTCACGGAAAAAAAATTGGAGAAATGCACCAACGCAATTGAAAATTCCAAATCGACCCTGTAATAGCCGGTGTTGGAAGCCAAGATTCCACGGTCAGGATTCACGGATCAAAATTATTTCATGATTAAAGGCACGTCAGGTTAAGATGACGTTTGAGGGTCGGGAGCTACCATAACTTTCCCAAACCGGCATGAAACCGAAAGATTTTTCAAGTGTCATGTATTCCACAAAATAACACAACGAATCAACGACTTGGATTTTGAAAATTTATATTTCCATTTTATGATGCAACAGCTCGCGGATTGTAGCCGTATCGTGCATATATCAGCCAACTTCAGGGCCCATCTCTAGTCGACGTTGATGATAATTTTCTCCATTCCTGCAATTGTAGCCATCAAAATCATACCTGAGAGAAGAATATTCGTTGGCCAATCTCAGCTGCCTTGCTTTCAATGGTTAAGATACAAGCTTAACTGTCCGCTGCGACGAACGCACTCCTGTCCCGCACGCGCTGACGCAGGCATGTTAGCAGCACATGCGTCTGATACAGACGTTCATGCGAAGCAACAGTTGTCTACACTGAGGGTTTACCATCCGTTAAGCCTACTCCACCGAATTAATGCTCCCGGGGCCGTTGTATGAATAACATGGAATTAGATTTTTTTTTTTTTTTGAAAAATGCATTTAAACGTCAAATTAAAGTATTGATCAATGAGGTATTTGCATTTGTCTTCTCATATTTTTTAATATTATACTTTTCAATTATTGCCAATAATTAGAACATAGTTCATAATTGTAAAAAATAACTTAACAGTGATTAATAACTAATGATGATAACTTTGCCTAAGTTTCTTATGAATTTTGTTTTACTTTAATCTCAACTAAATTTTATAATTTATTAAAACACAAATAAAGCATGTAGTAATATTCTCAGATTATGCCCCGTATATATTCAAAAAAATTATAACCCCTATTATTTTGATGGTAAACGGATTAGAGTTCCATATGATCTAATAATATTTATTTGGAATAACTTTTTAAACAAAGTTCACTAGTAAATGCATTTCTACAATATCAAAAATATAAAATGGCTGGCTATTAAGAGATATACATATATATGAGCACACAATGTCAAAAACATAGGAAGGCGAATGCCAACATCCATTAATTAATCAATTAATTTCTACCAAGAAATTTGTCTACCAGGGTCGACAAAATGGTGGTTAACTCTCTTCTGGCTCATTAGCGGTGGAAGTGACTATTCATGCGCTCAGCTTTGGACGGACACAAGCACAAGCGTGCAAAAGAAATGGTTTAAGTAGCTGATGCCGTGTGACGTCCGCCAATCCAATATTTTGGCCTGTTGTAGGGCAGGATATATAGATGCGAAAAAACTTAAAAAGCCGCACATCAATCTCAAATGAAACTTATAAGAAGAAGGTATTATTTGGCCAATGGTCAATCAACTTGGTGTTGGCCAACATGGGCATATTTGTATTGCATAGTTTTAAATTAGAAGAGAAGACAAACAACTTTACTTGGTGAAACATTTTTATTCAGTTTTTGAAATATAATCATCAAAAATTGGTTTGATTTTATGGAAGGAAAAGGAAAAAACAAAACAATATGATATCTAATCCAGCTTTGATACGATAAAAAACTCTAACAAAACTTTTTGTACACGGTCACATTTTTTAGCTAACGTTTAATTTACCAACATTTGAAATTAAATTTAGCAAGTTTTATTATTATTTACTATGAAATTTAGGTGGATTCTTTCGGCATTATTTTCCCACTGCATGTAATGTTAAAATGACGCGTTCGAATAGATATCACTGCTATTAAACAATTAGGTATTTAAAGTGAAATAATTTTTTCAGCCAATTCCAATATGTGTACATCATAACAAAATTTTTAAATGCAGCAATTTAATTTAGTTGTATATGATAGGGATTTGGTTATATTTGATGTCATGTAGTTGAAAACAAGCGTATGTTACTCGTTACATATTTGACCAGATATGAGCCGTTGCACACGAGCGAATGCATTAATTAATCAATGAAAATTTTTTAATGAAAAAATTTTAAAATAGTAAAAAAATGATGTGATATGATAGGAATAATAATGAGTGAAGAAAATAAAAGTAAAACGGATGTATGTTCTAACGGTATAAAAGTAATTGAAAATACGGTAGTTATATTAAGAAAATATTAAAAATAAAATAATTATTGGAAATGAAAAGTTTTGGAATGAAAATTTTAGTCAGGAAAGTTTTAATTGTAGTCAAATATGCTTTTAATGTTATATAGCTAAAATATAGTTGCGTATAACATTATATGCAACAATTTTTATCTATAACTAAATAAATATTATTAATAGTTAGCTGCAAATGTCTTTTAAGATGCCGGCATTTATCATTGTTTTGCAGCCAAATTTATATTTTATTTTAAATATATGGTTGCATATAACAAAATTTTCTTGTAACAACAATAAAACATTAGCTCTGTTTAACAAAATTTATGGCAGCAAAGCAGTGATCAATGCAATTATTTCCATATATAACAAAAAAACCATTGAAACTAATAAAGGAAGAGAAAGTTTGATTTTAACTTTCGGGAGAAATTACGATAACACCATAAATATAAATGAATGTAAAAAGGGGTTTTTTAAATTACATATGATATATTTGAAATATCAGATGACGACTATGAGATGGTATTAGCAAAATATGTAAAAAAAGTATCTTGTTTTCATAAGCCACCAAAGACAACGATTAAAACTAACAATGAGAAATGGAAGGCCGAATTTTCGGAAGAATTTCAATGACACATTAAATCAAAAGTGTAGAAAGAAACATATTTTAAACAAGCCAAATCCAAATTCCACGTAGAATCCCAAGAAAAGAGAATTAAAAAAAAATTCCAAACATATCTAAAATCTTCTCGAGTATCATAATCGAGCATATTCGAAGAAGTTGGTAAATGTTTTTTTTCCCCCTTCAAGAGCTTATGTTTGCCCAGGACTATCATTAAAGTGCATTCATTATTTTATGGGCTTTACGAAACTTCCATGGCCACGAAAGCCAATTGATGACAATCTTCGCATGTTTTAGCTAGAGATCTACTAATATATCATTATATTAGCATAAAAATTTATAAAGCAGAATAGACAATGTAGATGACTCAATATGTTCTACTGAGTTGTTGCCTAAACGGTACAGGAACGTGCCCTTACTGTTGGGCGTCCTTAATTCAAATGGCGATAGTTGCAATTTTTGTTTGGCCAAGCAAGAAGCATTTATCTGGTAGCATTATCTATTACGTGGGAACGAGTTGGAAAAATTAGAAATACCGTTAGTGAACTTTGAAAATTGGTAGATTGTTGTTAGAAAATTATAAGAACGTCTCACTACTTGATTGTAATATGTGAATATCCAAAAAATTATTTACTTATTTAATCAATCTTTTTAAAAGTAAATCGTCTCATATTCTATTACACGTTCTCTAGAACACTTTCCCTCCTTCCAACGTTATTGTCGTTCCGGTCCACTCAAACTATGACTTCTTTGGTGTGTGTGGGAAGTGATAAATTTTTTTAAAAAAATTTTGTGTAAAAAATTTTGAAATGTGAGAAGATGATGTCATATGATAAGGAATAAATTAAATTAAATTAAAATTAAAAAGTTTTAAGTGTCAAGAAACATCCCCCTTCATTATTAACTAAAAAATACATATTTTCGTCTAATATATTTAATTGGGTATTGATCTTTGGCACATTGCTCGAGGAAAATTTTCCAATGTACCTCACTACATCTTATACCCATTTTATTTAATTAAAATATAATAACAATATTTCCATTTAAAAGTATATAATAATATCATTCTTTTGTCAATTACGATATTTATGAAGATTTCCAATCAACTATCTTTCTCATATTAAGGGTGTGTTTAGGAAATAATAAAATTTTTGGATGAAAAATTTTTAGTATAATTTTTTTTAATTTAAAGAAAATGATGTAATATGATAGAAATAATAATAAAAAGTAAAGAGAATAAAGTTAAAAAATAAATTATTTATATTGGTAGTTATATAGAAACAATTCGAAGGTCGGATAGTTTATAGAAAAATATAAAAAATGATTAAAAATATGATAAGGAGATGACACTTGATTATCAAACATGCCTTAAAATTAAAAACATTAATAAGGAGACGTCACTTTCCAAATTCATATGAGAAATTTGCGCCATAAGCACTACAACTTTGCATATTAGCATTTTGGACGCTGAAGTTTATGTATTAGCATATTAAACCTTAGGAAGTTTCGGTCTTTACATTTTGAACCCTCACCTTTAACGGCATTAAAAAATATCGTTGAATCTATGCATAATGTCGAAAATACTCTTAAATATGTATAAAAAATAAGACAACCATGACAAAAAATCAATATCATTTCCTGAATGTCATCACGTCAGGCTTAGACACAGGTAAGGATATTTTCAACATTATACATGAGTTCAATGTTATTTTCTAACATAATTAAAGGTGAGAGTTTAAAATATGAAAATTGAAACTTTATAAAGTCTAATATACTAATATGAAAACTTTAGAGTTAAAAATATTAATATATAAAATTAGAAGGTTGGCAAAGGTTTATGAAGCAAAATTCCCGAAATTCTCGGGGAATCGCTCGGGTAAAGAAAAAAGCCGAATACCACGTGGATAGCCGAAGACACAAGCCGAGCTACGGAGAAGGCGTGACGCAGCCGCCGTCCTCTACATGCGCTACCCCTGCCCGTCCCGTTGTCGCCCAACTGCGTCGTAAAGTAGCAGTAGGTGGTCATCACGCAGGCATCCTGCTCCCATCCCAATTACCATGCCGTCGTCTCCAAACCAGCAATAGCGGTCTGTGGGGCCGGCCCCGGGACCCCGTCTGCTTGACCATTCTTCCACATGGCGCACACGTTGTGGAATTGGGAAAGGCGTAAACCCCCACTTTCGATATGTAATGTATTCATATTTTTTCCGGTCCGTACCTGCCTTTCTATCTTCCCCGTCAACGGCTGACCCCCTTTGCTCATGCCGCACTGCAATCGCAACATGTTGGACGGTCCACGCATGTCAGAGTAACGGTAGAAGAAAAGCCGAGAACAGGTTCTACATATGGACCAGAACAATTGCTTGCTATGCGACATACGGGAAAATTAATAAATTTAATAGCTTAGGAGTTAGGTGGTTCGCAGGGTGGAAATCATTCTTTAGTACGTAAATTGGAAAAACTATGGACCAGAATAATTGCTTGCTATGCGACATACGGGAAAATTAGTGAATTTACTAGCTTAGGAGTTAGTTGGTTCGCAGGGTGGAAATCATTCTTTAGTATGTAAGTTGGAAAAACTATCTGTTTCTATTTGTGTTGATGCTTGTTTCATATTAGTAAGCTCTCGATTTACAAGCAAATATGTTTAATGTTATGTTATAAAATGATATTAATACTAGTTATTTTCTTTCCCATAAACAAACCCAAAACCGTTTTTTCTCATCTTACTCCCCTTATTTTACACTCCTTTCGTGGTTCTCTTACAAAACCAACCCGATTTCTTTCATCTCCCATTTTCTGTCTGCCTTTATAAATCCATTGTGTATATAGGGCTTTTTTCCGTGTATAAATTGGCTATTTCTAATCAGGAAAATTAGCAAGAATTTTTCTTAAAATGAATTGATTAATAGATTCAAAGCCATAGCAGAAATTTTTAAAAATTTTTGTAAGTTCGAATAATTAAATTAGTGAAAAATCCAAAACCGGAAATGATTCTGCAATACAGTAAAAATGTAAATGCCAATGATCTAATCTGATTTATAGTTAGATAAATTAAATTTATTCATCATCGTATGTCTATTTTGGTAAAATACTTTAATGGTGCATAATGTGTCAACAAGGGATAATGCATTTTGTTATGTTTGGGCTACATTCACATCTACGCTATTATATATAAGAGATTCAATTTATTTATTAGTTTTATTATTATATATATCTCCAGCAACTGAAAAAAATTATTCTAATGAAAGATTTATATTAGAGTGTATTTGGAAAGGTGTAAAATAAAAAACGTACAGTTCATAATGGAAATTTTTTTAAAAAAGTAAGATTGAGTTAATAAGTAAGAGTAAATGAAATAAAATTAACATAAATGAAATAGTTACATAAAAATGTTAAAAAAGATTCCAACATAAGGTAATAAAAAGGTAGAATATTTTGGTAGTTAAAATATAAAGTTATATTGAAAAGTCCATAAAAAGAAAAGAAAATTTTACCTTTTACATGTTCTTTTTTGTTTTTGATGAAAAGGAAAATCTTATCCCCGCTCCCCATCAATTTGGAAGGGAAAAAGGATAAGGTGATCCGAGCAATTCATTGCCAAAAAATTGTCTGTACAGATTTTCTCAAGTATTACATGAGGGGGATTGTCTCACCACACCTGTTGATCCATAACAGAAACATAAACAAAATCAACCAATGCGTGTGCTATAGTATTCCCTTGCCTAAGAACATGATGCATCGAGATGATATTGGAAGATTGAAGGATAGCCTTTATTTCATCAATTACCAAACCAGCCGGGGAAGAGATGGGACCCTCTGAAGAGAGGAAGTGGACGAGGAAAAGGGATTTTGTCAGATTGAGCTGGAGACCCCATCTTACTCCTAAGAGACAGGCATATGCCTCTAGGAGTAAAGGTTTCATCGAGCCACGTTGTTTCCATCCTTTAGCCATAATGAAGGAGCCTTCGGAATCCCTGATAACCGCGGCAAAACCCATTGACAAAGTCCGATCAATAATCCGGGCATCAACATTCATTTCGAGAGATCCTTCCAGTGGTTTGGTCCATTTGGGAACCAGATTACAATCAATCGCGCCATCGAGGGTGAAGGGGACAGCCCTGCGGTGTTGCCTCATATATTCCTTGCACCAATCAACAATTTTGGAAAGGTCTGGTTGGGTCTCATCGGACCTTAGAGAATTTCGCAGGTACCAGATCCTCTAACAACATAGTATGAAGAAAGCGAGGTCATTTGGCTTGTGACACACCGCCAGGGAAGTGATGAGTTCCTTAACAGTGGCAGGCGAGGACATGTGTCTGGCGGCCCTCAAACAAATCCCCCTGGTGAGAACACATTTAGAGAATAGATGGTTGGTATCTTTGATACCCGCTCTGCAAAAAAGGCACATGGGATCGACGTCAATGCCCCTGTTCCGCAGGTTGAGAAGCGTCGGAAGGCCATCCAAGAAAAGTCTCCAGCCAAAGATGATGATTTTGGATGAGAGCTTTGTTTGCCAAATTGCCTTGTATCTGGAGAATTGGGGGGAAGAACCATATCCCCAGCGAAGACCCTGTAGGCGGATTTAACAGTGTAGCCACCATGAGGCTCAAACTTTCAGAATCTCAGATCGTCTTGTGCAGAGGAGGGGAGGGAAATTTGACTTGTCACCCGTCACCCATTGTCACCCGCAGCCGCCACAATGCGCTCCTTAATCCGCCAACAGGCCGCCACAATGCGCAACCTTTTACATGTTCTTAACCTTAGCCTAATCACACTATATAAAAAAAAAAAGAAAGCCTGAGCCCAATCACAAAAATCAAAATCATTTGAAAGACATTATTAACTCATTAAATTTTTTTATTTAAAATAAACCACAAATTATAGATTAAACATCTAAAATTTCTCAACTATTAATTTCTAAAATAATATTTTTATAATTTTATAGTATTTAATATTCAATCTCCAAAGTTACGTAGATTTGTACACATCTTTCAAAAGTATGACTTACAACGGATTCGGTAAATTTTTTTGGTATTTTAATTCAATATTAAGTATAACTAATAAATTAGATTCTATAAAATCACCAAGATATGGCGCAAACATGATAAATTTATCAATACTTTTAGCACATCATGCATCACTGAAGTAGATCACTTTATGGTGTCTTAAAGATGTGGAACGGGATGGGAATTGGGTTAAATTTAATATTTTAAAATTTCATTTTAGATGCATAATTTTTTATTTTTATACTACTCGTTCAGTTGTCAGTATAATTTCTCACGTCTCATGGTAATTTCTTAGATCATAATACATAATGATCTATTCTTATAAATCTTCTCATCTCATCTTCATTTCATTTTACAATTCTAAACTAGTTAGTTAAAATATCAAAAATAACTTGATTATGGTTTGTTTAACTATTTTATAATAAGAACGAATATAATAGCCAACTATTTTATGTTTTTTTATATTAAAGTGTCACTTTACTAACCTTTTTAATTATTTCATCTTACGTTATAAAATAACTATTCTGTTGGTATTATTATTTAGTAAGCTTTTCAATTCACTATTTTTTTTTTTTTTAAAAAAAATCATACATATGCCGTTACAGCTCTCCAATACTCCAAACAGACCGTAAAGATTCGGTCAATATTTTAAAAAACGTTGCCGCTGCGTTTTACAATTAAAATAAGTTAAAGTTTATGGTACATATAGACGAGTCTGTTTTTTTTGTAATCCTGTCATACAAAAGCGATTTCATGTAATTCTTTTAAATTTTAATTTTTTTCTGCTTGATGAAAAAGTTAATTTATTCGTTATGTTTAATATAATTTTTTATTTAGAAAACTAAATTTTATCCAAATCAAATATGAGCTTAGGTTACATTTGTTCAAAAATAAATATATTTATATGTAAATTGAGAAAAATGCTGCATCTAGTTACATGCCGTGGATGTTTCTATGAAACCCCCTTTCTATATAACCTATTTTATTTTTAACATCTAAATAGCTGATAAAAAATCTACTCCATTTATTATATTTAACATTATTTATGTTATTATGAAAATCCTTTCATTTATCTCATATCGCTGTATAGAAGGCCCATCTACAAACATGCAAAATCAATGTAGTAAAATGATTTAATTCTAAATATCAATTTTTAAGTAGTATTTCCAACATCTAAACTATCTAAAAAATCATTACTATATGGATAACTATATTTATAAAGTATTACCACATTCCAATATAAATGTGAATGCTTCTGAGCATTTTTACTAATTTATATTTTTGAGCAAATGTAACTTATGCACATATTGGATTTGGATAAAACTCGATCTCGTAACTAAACAAATGATATTAAATACAATGAATGAATTAAATTTTCTATCAAGCATGAAAATCTTAAATTAGAGGAGTTATATAGAACCATCTCTATGTTACCGAACCTCTTTACATATATATTAGAATGTAATAATATTTTATAGAATTATTTATCCATATAAAATTTTATTAGACAATTAAGATGTTTGAAAATACAATTTTAAAAATGATATTTAGTATTAAATTATTTTATTACATTGATCTTACAAATGTAGGTCATGCACAGCGATACTAGACGAATGAAAGAATTTTCAATATATTATAAATGATGCTAAATATAAAAATAGAATAGATTCTTTATCAACCATCAAGATATTTAAAATAAAATGGATTACAAAGAAGAGGAATTTCATATAAGCATTTCCAATATACAAAAAGTCCCATTAATAAATAATATGGATGAAATTTTCATGATAATATCGCAGTCAAGTCATTTTCTGTAATAAGATAAATCTCGAATATATTCCATTATATCATCAATAAGGAGGCCAAATGTTAGAAAAGAGAACTGCTTTCAGAGCAGTGTTTTAAAAATCGGACCGGACCGTCCGGTCCGACCGTGAACCGCTAGTTCAACGGTTCGGTTCGGCTACGGTTCTCCATTTTTGACGAAAATCGTTTAAATCGCGAGAACCGGGCGGTTGGACCGTAAAAACCGATCTGACTGCGGTTCGGTTCGCAACTTAAAAAAAAAAGGATAAAAACTAAAAAAAAATGTCGCGGAACGGCGGAAGTGTGGAGCCCGAACCTCCTCCAGTCCTCCTCGGCAGTTGGTACCTCCCAATCTCCCATTTGGCGCAGAGCTAGGGTTTCACCCCGCCGTCGCCGTCGCCCATCTGCTGCAACGGATTGAGGTAGCGAGGTCATCCTCATCGGTTCCGGCAACTGTCGCAGCCTGGTCGTCCTCATCAGCATCTTCCTCATCGGTTCCGGCTACCCAGACGGAGCTTCCGGCAGCAAGGCAGCAAGATTCGGAGCTTCGGCTTCCAGGCTGCAAGATTCGGAGGTCCCATTCCAGGCTGCAAGATTCGGGACCGGCGCTATTTCGATTCCCATATCTGGATCACTGTATCTTATTCCAATTCAGTGCGGCATCTCTTGCTGGATGTCATGGAGTCCATGTCCCTTATTACAGAGGAGTAGAAAATGATTCGTTGTGAGCTAAGACGCATGACTTCAGTTATGACCATCCTCCCGCTACGATGACCAATTTGAACATTTTCAATTACAGTATAATTTTAAATGTTTTTTCTTATTTTTAGGTGGTTAATTTCTTCAAGTAAAGTAAATTTAATTTTTTCCATTCATATTTAAAATTTCATTGCAGATATTCTGATCGACTATATAAGAACAAAAAAAAACTATTTCAGGTTAGTGCACTCTTTTTTTTATTTGCATAATAATTTTAATTTGATGTACTTGAATGTATTGTTGATGACAAGTGTAATTTTTTTATTACATAAAATTTATATATTTAATGTAATTTTAAAATAATTAAAATAAATTAAATATAATTATTACGTCATAATTATGTCATGCTGACGTCACGGTTCAAAACGGTTTGAACCACGGTTGAACCGGTTGGACCTGAACCGGAAATAAAAACGATTCAGTTTCCGGTTCGGTTTTTAAAACATTGTTTCAGAGGGTCATGTTTATATTGTTGTTGGATAATGGAAGAAACGATTCCCGTTCATAAAACAATTTCCTAGAATAAAAATACCAAGAAACGCGAGGCAAAAACGCACGCTTCCATATGATTGATTTATCTCTATTCTCATTAAGGCTGTTAACAGATCAGGTTGGACAGGTTAGAGTCTAATCCTAATCCGTTATTAACCTATTTAAAAAACCTCAACCCTAACCTATTTATAACTCATTTAATAAATGAGTTGCTAAGTTGTTAACAGGTTGTATAGCAAATAACCTGAAAGTCTAAACTTTAGTAGATAATTATCTTGCAAAGAGAAACGAGAGGGCATTTTCGGTATAGGGGAAATAGAAATAGGGTAGTAACAAGAAAATAGAATTAAAACAGTAATAAAAAAATTAAAATTAAGTGACTTGAGAAATACTTAGAGAGAGAAAATAACTAAGATGTTTACATGTATATATATAAAACTTTAATGAGTTAAACGAGTTAAATGAGTTGAACGAATTAAACAGGTTGAACAGATTATATGGGTTATGAAACAGGTTGACAAGTTATTAAATCTCAACCAAAATCCATTTATTTAATTAAATAGTTAAACAGATTGGCGATCATAACCTATTTATTTAAAAATCTCAACCCAAACTCATTTATGAACAGGTTGGATTAGTGAGTTGATGGGTTAACCATGATCATTAACACTCCTAATTTTCACCTTTGCTGGCGGGCTGAAAAAAAAAGAAAAAGAAAAAAAATCCTATTTCCAATTTCGGCAAAACAGTCCACCGGAGTTTAGGACGGTTTAACCAACCCGACTTTCTTCGATCAGAGTTGCAGCCGCGTATCAAGCGGAACGCTAAGGCAGAGGCAAAAAAGGGTCAAAATAATGCACCGTTCGGAATTCCAATGCAATTTCCAGGGCCAATCCGGATTTTCATGAGAAGGTCCCGGACACGGGCCATGACCCACGTCAGCACACGTGTCAGCCTCCCACAGGCGTGCCCGTAATTGCACTCTCCAACGCCCACGTCAACAGCCACGTCATCATACGGAGCTCCTTCCCCTCCCAAACAGCGGCATTATTATATAGCCCGGCCACCCCCGCTCCGACTTCTCTCGCTTTCGTTCTTCTCTATTCTCGCCCGTTTTTACCTAGCGCGGCCGAAACGAATCCGATTCCACCGGTCGATCAGCTCGAGCCGGCCGAAATATCAACGCCTGGACGCCCCCCAGCTCCGCCAATGCCGTCCGCCGCGGGCATGACATCGCCAACGGCCGCCGCTCCCGCGGCTGCACCCGCGCAGCAGGTATCGTCCCCGATGCTGCCCATGGCGGCTACGGACACCTTCGCGCGCGACGCCATCATTGCGTGGTTCCGAGGGGAATTCGCGGCGGCGAATGCCATCATCGACGCACTGTGCCAACACCTAGCTCAAATCGACGGCGGGGCGCGGAGATCAGAGTACGAGGCGGTGTTCGCCGCGATCCATCGCAGGCGGCTGAATTGGATCCCGGTGCTGCACATGCAGAAGTACTTCTCGATTGCCGACGTGGTGCTCGAGCTCCGGCGGGCCGCCGCTGTGAGGAAGGTGAAGAAGGAGGTACAGGTGAATAAGACGGAGAGGGAGGAGCAGGAGAAGCATGAGGAAGAACCAGCGAACGGCGCCTGTTTGGAGAGTGAAGGTTCCACCGGAGATACTTCGGATCAGAAGATTCCGCAGGAAAGAGGTGTGTTTACTCCTTCGAATTTCAATTTTAAGGCCATTTCCCCCGAAATTTTTTTTTTCCCTCTGTTGTGTTGTGCCTCCGTGAATTTATTTATTTATTATTATTATTATTATTATTTTCAAATTCTTCATTTTTTGTTGGGTTGATTAGCATGGATGTTGCACCCCTCTTTTTTTATGAGCGCACTCGGCACCATCAGTTCCTCCGTAGCGGGAAAAAAAACGCCGACCAGGCTTGGAGTTGAGATGCATACCCTCCCGGCATGACGTGAGGTGGGACCCACTACCTAAAATGTCTCGGACAGGAACCTCTCGCTTCGGCCGTCCAATTTTACCATTATTCAAGGGATTAAGGGGTTGTTTGATAATGCTTAAAATTGTGGGATAGTGTGAAATGGTGAGAAATAAAAAAAAAAAAGAATATTTTAAGAAATGTGTGATTTATAGGAAATAATAGATGGATAATTAGAATAAATAAGTTTATTATATGTCGTTGATAGGAAAAATGATGGAAAAATAATGATAAAAATAAAAAAAATAATATGATTGATGAAGTAATAATTAATTTCGAGAAACCAAATACCATGGGAAAGCATGTTCCCATGGTCATATGTTAACAAACATCTCTGTAAATTGCTGGAATTTTTCGAGTCCTCTATTTCAAAGCCGATAGTTAGGTGGCTTCTGATGATGATCATCTCGTCCTTTCCAGATGAACGATCTGGATCATAAAAAATCTCACCTCCGCATTTGAAAATCGAAACTAAACTAGAGAGACTTTTTTTTTTAACCTCCGTTTTCGAGGAACGGTTTGGCCTAGTTTTCCTAATTTCGAGGTAATTTTCCTTTCATATGAGTTTGAAAACGTGTTAGTTAGAAACAAACAGCAGCCGTTGATCGAACGGCATGCTTTCTTGTGGGACCACTGCAAGATTGTCGCCACGCTCTGGACGTCGCGCCCGATCCAAGAGAAAATGATCGCTGCCGCCACCTGGCTGGCAGTGCTTTGAGTACTCCGCTCGGGCCTTTGGTTCCAGGGGTTGGGCGCGTGGGCTATGGTTGCTTTGCCTCGGTGATCCAGACCATTGGTGCAGTGGGGAAATAGCCCGTTCTTTCTCTATCCAGCAATTTATGGCAGGCTGAAAATCTGAAAGGGTCTAGAAGTCTCGAACGTCGCGTGGCGGCGTGGCGGGGTTTCTTTGAAGGCGGCTAGGCCAACGGCAGTGGGCCCCGCACAACCAAGAGTCTAGTCTGGAAACACCTTAACCGGTCTATCTATCCGAATATAAAATCTGATTAAGGGTGCGTTTGTTTCGCATCAAAAAATGTCAATTAAAACTTTTCAATTTAAAACTTTTCACACTCCATAATTACTTTATTTTTTAATTATTTTTTCACATTTTTC
>JAXCLR010003441.1:0-14776 GCA_035584095.1 Annona squamosa | reverse complement strand
GCCCATTAAGTGCCACATTTGTAGTTTTTCAAAATCCATGCGGATCTATTTTGTTGCATCAAATTCAAAAGTTTGACGCATGTGCTCTTTGAAGAAGTGATACTCTGTAATATTTATACCAAACACAAAAACATGCATTGTGGAAATGAAGGCAAAGTATTTGTATGGAGCCATTGTTAGTCATACACATGGACAATGACAAGACATGGAACTGGATGTTGGTAAATCCTGGGAATCCGCTGTTGACTGAAATAGCCTTCATCAAATATTCCCCAGCCATCCAAACAATGGATTTAGTCACATACCTAGGCAATGTATTCAAGATGGCTCAAAATAAATTGATAGTTGGATAATCTTCTCCTCTTTTGGGGAGGGCATTGCTAGATTTAGATCCTACTACTAATCAGATTAATTTACCAAATATGGTATCAAACTAAATTCTGTAATTAGCTCCTATAGCTGAATTATGTTATAGACATAACCATGATGTTTTGGGATTCAAGATAATTTTCAAATATTTACCGAAATTTTGAGAAAAGAGAAGTTATGAATCTAAATAGAAAAAATATATTAGATGATTTAAAAGGATCTTTTTGTGCTGTACTTTTTTCAAAATGTATTGTCATGCTTTTTTATATGGGAAACACCCTCCTTGCAAAAACAAGGGTAAGCCTGCATACATGGATACCCCTCCCTAGACCCTACATTCTGCAAGAGCTACATGCACCATGTCACACTTCTTTTATTCCATGTTTTTTATATAAGTTTCTACTTTTTAAATTTACAATATTCAGAAATAATTTCTGAGTTCTGAAAACAGATTACTATGACCATCACTTCGATGTATAGCAAGTTTCATTAAAAGTGTGACAAATTCTATTTTCATTGAACTTGAATATCTAAATGGAATCATAGTGATTATTTATTGGTTAATAAATAACTACAGACAAGCTTTTAAAATGTTTAAAAACACTTGCTATTTATTTCATCAAAAAATTTTAGTTTGAACAGTCGTAACTAACAGAAGCCAATTTGACAGACAACAACAGTTATTCTTGGAAAGAATGGATTCATACATGTCAATATTAATAGATCGTACCTCACAATACAACACAAGAATGCAACCCTCTCCAAAACGAAAACCCTTTACTTAGACACGATCTACAACAATGTACAGCCCTAGAAGATTATCTCAAATCAACATTCCAACAATCAAATACCAAATGCATAAACAAATCGTTACAAGAAATGTAATCAATTACCAATTTACACTAGTACTAAAAATTATATTGTGACAAGTCTCGAAACTTTATTTTCCACGATGCTCCTCTACAAGTGCACCACCATGCAGAGTAAAGCCCATTTACTCAACAATTAAAGAAAGAAGAGAATAACTATAACCAGCTGAATAAAATTAAAAAAGAACTAAAATTTTATATGCTTAATTTAAGGGGAATAAAAGATTTTAAAGCAATGAAGGGGATTAAAAGCATTCTAAATTTTCCAATACATAAAAACTAAGTTTGTGCGTCCTACTTTAGAAGGTCTACCCATATTCTGCAACACTAGCAATCCAAAAGACATGAAGATGCTGCCAATGCATCTTCTAACCACTAGTCCAAAGTCCTATCTTCCATTACTATCCATTTTAGTCTACAATTTGAAAGCCATAATTTCCTAGAGCATAGTCCCAGAGCAACAGGCAAAGTGAAGTAAAATGATCATCCAACCTCAACTTGCTCACTTGATACCTCCGTTGCCAGCTTTCCCTGCACAAATGATGGTTTTAGCATCAAAATCTGAAGGCAATGAATAGGATAACGAGCATTACTTTAAAATATTTTTTCAGGTAACTGGTAAAAAATGAAAAAAAATTTAAAAAAATATGAACATGGATACCCACAGGCAAATTCAATGATTTTGTGGCTTCTTCTTTAATCACTTGGGCAGGTTTGGTTCCCACTAGTGAATTCCCAATAGCTTCAGACTTCTTCTTAATCTTACCAACATTCAGATGTGCCATTGATGGCCGAAACTGCACAACTGCATTAATAGGATTCAAGTGCAACTGCAAAGCATAAAAGAAATTCCCTTATGTATACATTATTTCAATAAATGGCTGGTTGTCTTTTCTATGCTTCATTAACATAATTTGATATCCTTATTTCACCAAAATCACATCATAGGAAATTTGCCAGCAGTTCTATTTAAAGACTCCTATTTCTAAATTTAAATGCACCGGGGTGCAAAATCTATTTTTTTAATTTTTTGAAATTTTTTTTATAAAACTGTTAATATAGGTGTATTTAACTTATTTATTAAGTTTTACCATTTTTAAGATGTGTATACATATATATATTTAAAATAAGGGGTTTTAGTTATTTGAGAATGATAGAAACCCCATTTTTAAAAAAATCAAATATATATATACACCTCCAATAATAGTAAAACTTGATTTTTGGTTTAAATACACCTAGATTAATAGTGCTATAAAAAAAATTTTAATTTAAAAAACGGGTTTTGTACCTAGATGCATTGAAATTCCGATACATCCGGATGCTTTGAAACATTTTGCTCCTATTTGAAAGAAAATCCAAACTCTTTGATTTGAGAATGATCAAATGTATTAACAAACTGCGTTGGAGTAGTTCAAATTAGCTGTTGAATTCTTCTTTTCGTTATTTTGGGAGTATAGAGGGAGGACGATTGCTACTGTGTGTAGCGATTTAAAAACTTGGGTTTTGCTGGTATGAAACAGGGTGTAATATGCATCTCCTTTGGTTTCCCATTTTATGATTCTTGTTAAAGATCTAAGCCAGGCATCATATTCTCTTCCATGAATATTTGAATGATATGAAAAATCATTTTAATTAGATTTGTATATAATCTTTTGAAAGCACAAATGCATAAGGTTCTTTATAATCACATGCTTAATATTATATATTATAAAAGCTTTCAGTCAAGTTGATTTTTTATACTTAGGCTAAACAAATAGTTTTAAACATAATCACGGCTTTGATCTAAAAAATACTCAAAAATATGATGATTCTGTCCCAGCCATATATCTCATAGAGACAATCAAGAAAGGAAATCCGTTTTAGTACTTTCTGTTCTTGCAGAACATTGAGAAACTACAAGGAACAATGAATCAATAGTTGACATGATAACTGAATTTCAAATGTAATGAACAACCAATCACAATAACTAGCTCCCTTTCAGATTATAAGATATCAGGATTCTGAGATTGCTCCCCATGTATCAGCTCTTATGGAACTGTGAAGAAACTCATCTTCATGTAGATTAGTGAATTAAAATAAGAAGCAACCAGTACGCTGGAAGTTTTAGAGTATAAAACAAAGTACAAACAGATACAAAGTCGTTCCAATAACCCAAGAAAAGAAGCTTTCTTAAGTCATATGAAGTGTCAACAAACAACAATCAAACAAGCATTCAACAATCGAATCATGCTAAGGCTTTGTTTGACCACATGTTTCACACCATGAACATGAAGCAGTATTACAGCATTTCTATCCAAAAATTGTTTGGCCAGAGAAATACTTTTTGCATGAAGTCCAAAAAACTTAATAGCTTGTAAAATTACTGATCACCAAAGCAATTGAAACTGCTTTATCCCAGCAATCTACTCCACCAATAATGGCCGACACCAGATGAAGCCTAATTCATCAAACCTCACACACAGAAATCCTTTAGAACTTGAAAATTGTGATAATGCATGACCTCAAATTGCATAGATCACAAAGTTTTGCAAGCCAAGACAGAACAAGCAAGGGAACAACTATAAATAAAAACATGATCAGACACAAGCAAAGTTGTTTCCTAAATCAAATGAAATGGTGGCAAACATCAAATAAATCAGCACACAACAATCTAATCATCCTAAGTCATTGGACCTACAACACAGACATCCACTAAATTTTACAATAATCAAAACTCAAATTGCATTAACTACATACTTCTGCAAGACAAAGAAAAAGAACAATGAAACCAATGTACATGTGCATCGGGATATGCAGCATATGCTTATGCATTAAGTGTCTAAAAGAGTACCATTGGAAGAAAATACCTTATTTCCCATTAAGGTCCCAACAGCATAGCTTGTTAAAGTAGGCACTTTGGATGATGTCAATGTCTTCAAAAACACAAAGAAAAGAGACATTTAGTATTGTTTAACACTAAAAACTAGTGAACTAACAATGATTCTAAATTTCCATGCAGATATTTACATACATATTTGGCTATATTCAGCACACCTGATTTGGTATGAAACAGCTTATGATGGTGTTGATGATGAAGATCAGAATAACATAGTGCAAATGAGTGAAATGAATTCACACTAATCATTATATCTAAGTTCTCTAGAGATTCACATCTAAGATGTGCATTCATGCATGAATGAATCCATGACTGGTCAATGCAGTGACCGGCTACATCCCTGCCATGAAGAGGAAATCAGCAGCGCCCCTTCAAATCACATAATGAACTAATCACCAACCAAAATTCAAAATTGTTCACTTGATAGTACCAATCATGTATTTTGAAAAGAACACATAATTGATTACTCAGAAGATCCTTACTCATTGAACACAGCCATTTTGTAACTACTCGTATGGATAATGTGATAGGAATCATATATGCAAATTGCACTTAGGCAAAAGAAGTAATGCAAAGAAGCTTCTATCAATAGGATCACAGTTTGGTTTCTCATCCACATTTCAATCATCCCGCTAATGCTTCTGAAATCCACCATGACCGGACATTGTTTAATAATTAAATGAACAGTTATCATTTATTTTAGGCATCCTATTAACCATCCAAAAGTTTTAGGTAATTCAGCAAAACTCATGTATGTATATATGTACGTACGTATGTATGTATGTATGTATGGGTGACTGCTGAAAAAATATATTGGTCTGAAACTTTAAATGTCTGTTCAAACAAATATTCATGTGCTGAACTGCTGACCCCATGCACTACAAGTTCTCTTGTGATTTAAGCCCAACAAGACAAAGTAATCAAGTCTTGCACATTGGCATGCAACAAAAGTAAAAAGTTCATGAACCTCAATGATCAAGGATGGAGATGAGAATTACTGAACAGCGCAGTACCCCTCACAACCAAAAAGAACCAAAGACCAGTGAAATGCCAAGATTTTCTTGATAGACAAATATGAATTCATTGCCTACATGAAAAACTTGACACACACTTACTAAGAGTTATTAAATGATTGAAAGGTACATAAGAGAGTTAAAATCAACCTGCTTTTGCTGCCTCAATTGTTCTGGAACATCCTCGTCCCCCCTAGAGTTGTCTGTACCAATATTTATCTCCAAATCAATTTCCAGTTTTGATTCTTTGGGCTCCACCCTGATCTGGACCATCAGCACACTAGTGAAAGGACAGCCAACGATGAATAAGGTAAAACAATTCATTCCTAGACTAGGCAAATTAAAATATGCTTTATATTTCAATATTCATCAAAAAAATCAAAATCAAAGAAGCTGTGGATCAACTTAAGAATTGGCTTTATGGAAGAGTCAATTAAACAAGTATGTTTAATTTCTACCTAATAAAGAATCAAATACTGTGACAGCATAAGGCACATTTTTATCTTGAGACAAACTTGCTTCCAGTGTTGCAATATCACGTAAAGACAAGATCACAAACATTAACAATGGAAACCACGGGAGACACACCTCTTGACATCGATCAGTGAATTCATATGGACGCCAACAAGGCCTGAGGGGATATTGCATGACATACAACTGCATAAGAATGAATGAATGAATAAATAGAAAGGAACACAAGGTAACTGAAAATAACATTTAAAAACAATACAACATATGCGGAGTGTAAAAGCATGCGAGGATGCAGGATCATAGCTTGAGAAGGAAGCCATGCCACTATTTTAAAAGTTCTATAACATTTCTGCTAATTCATATGACGTTCAAATTCCTCTCCATCGTCTATTGTATAACGAATAGAGAATCAACCAATGAGAACAACAACTACAGAACCACCGGGACAAGAGTAATTTCTACAATTGTAGACAAATGCTATCCTGATAATAGACAGCAATTAGCATTTCACACTTCAGTATGCGTTTGCCACCTTCGATTACCAGTCATCTCTAACTACTGATTAGCACCCAATTAGTAAGTTGCATTCATTCATTCATTGATCCCTGCTCCAAATACCTTGCTGGAGTAATTGTACGAGAACTTTTTCTAGTTCTGTGAATTCTTTATCAAACTCTATGATCAAGGAAGGGGAGGGGGAAGGGGAGGGGAGGGGGGTTGTGTCTGAAGAATGTCACCAATAGAGGCCAAGAAAACAAAGTAACAGTAAGAATAGAGTAGGGTTCAAGGTGAAGAACACAACTTTCGGAAAAACGGATGACGCACCTGAGTGTTTTCATCAGGTAAAGGACTGAAGAAGACGTCGATTTCTCTAACAACTGCGTCTTCTTCTTCACCATCCATATCAAAGCCGGCGTCGACGTCCATTGCTTCTTCGCCAACTTCATCCTTGACCGGTGCTTCTGTGACAGGATCAACCTTCTCGATTTTCTCTCCTTTGGCGTCTTGGAGAGCGTCGATAGCAACAACGACTGGTTTTTCATCGACGGCTTCTGATTTCTCTGATTTCACCTGTTTGAGTATATTAATGGATCCTTTCTTTTTACCCTCCTCCTCTTCCTCCTTCCGAAGGACGGGATTGGAAGTTGGTGGCAGTTGCTCTGCTTCTCCTTCTTCTTTGGCCTTGGATTTCACGTTCGGTTTGAACTTGTGCTGGAATCTGGATGCCTTTCGGGCAGGAGCGAGTTCGTCTAAGTCCATGTCCAGGTCTAGGGCATTTGAATAGCGGTTGGATTCGTCGCCATTGCCCATTTCTGCAACAGTTTTGGTTTCGGTCTCAGCTCTTCCCCGCCTCCACTCCACTCCACGCCACGCCACCCTCCTGCATTTTCGTGGCAGCAGGAGTTTCGCTCTCGCTTTTATAGCTTCTCCCCGCCCTAGCCGTGCATCGTGGGCTCTGACCGTGCGCTACACGGGCGGCTTGCTGATCTCATGCGCTGGCAGTGCTAGGCCTCAACTTAGTACCCCCCGAACGTGACTTTTTTGGATAGTTGCATAGACCCCCTCAACCTTTTCAAATATATCAATTTATCCCTATAGAACTTTCTATCTCAGTTTTGCGCCTTATTTACAAAAGACTCCCCGGACATATATATGCAACATTAAACTATGATAGATGGGCCTAGAATTGCATAAAGTTCGTTGACGAATATTGTGTACACAAAGTTACGGAGCGTATATATGCTAATGAATTAATTCACGTCCACAATTTTAAAAATTAACAAGAGTTGTAATAATTTTTTGAAAAAAAAAAGTTCATGGGTTTAGTTATTTGCAAACAAAAAGTTCACAAATGAAGTGATTTATGAAATTAAATTTATAGATATAAATTTTAAAAGGATTATTTTCCCAAAAATATCTCTTACAAATATACCCTCATAATTGATAGATAGTAAATTATCGCTTATAACTTTCAGCTATTTTGCAAGCATATCTATGGCAGTAAATTCAATAGAAAAAATCATTACTACATATAAAATTCCAAAATTTTCTCCATCTTTCTCCTTTGTAATATTTAAATAGTATATTCGGTGTAATGAATCTAATAATCCTCATTTAAAATTTTTTTACTTCCAAAACTATAAACTCAAATGATTTAAGTTATCTATATTTCTATCTTTATCCTTTAAAATAAAATATTATACATTTATAGTGAATTTTTTTAAGAACTTACTTTTTTAAATTTTCCACTATCTCTATTATTATTGTTGATAAAGATAATCTATTAACTTTTAAGGCATTTATTATAATAAATTTTCAAAATGGCATAATATATCTAGCCGAAATATTTATAATTAGCCCATCGAAACCATTTTGGGAAAAGAAGGGGTCATTTTGGAATTTTAATTTTTTGTTTTTGAAAATTTTGTCAAATAATATAATATCATTAGTATACTTGCAAATGAAAGCAAACTATAAAGTAAAGTTGCTATTTAAATTGTAGTAATATGTTTGCAATTGTGATTAAATAATATGGGTAAATATCGTTTCTCATACAGCGCATTATTGTCAGAACCGAACCGATGATCGATTCAATAAAAGGACTAGTCTGATTCAAATCGATTTAACTAGACTAAGCAAACCAGTTGAACCAATGATATGGTTACTACATATTTATGATGCTATAAATTATTAATTCTATTATAGTAATATTTGTGCTCTTAACTCCTAAGACCGTATGCTAAATTTAGAATTTATTATAAACTATAAGTTAAACCTTTCTCTTTTTACAACTACTCTATTTTTTATTACTTATTCACTTTTTTTTATACAATTATTTTATTTTTTAAATTATTTCTACACAACTACTAATATATTTAATTTATTTATTAACTTTATTCTCTTTACTCCTTATCATTATCTCCTATAATATCATATCATTTTCTCACGTTTTAAGAATTTTTGCATAAAAATTTTTTATCAAAAATTGTATCACTTTCCAAACACACCATAAGTCTTTAATTACCAAAACATGTAGAAAAATAATACATTTATAAAAAGTACATTGGCTAAGCACAATTATAATGTATTAAATTAAAAAGAAACTACCTTCATTAATTAACTTGAAATGTGCAATATTCTATTGATAATGATATAGTTATCATTATTACGATATTCTAATTTATAAATTATAGTAATTAAAAATGCAATCAATCAATGAAAAAATGCAATTAACAACAAAAATGCCCAATTAAATCAACTACAACAATAAAATCTAATAATCCAGTTTTGAATTTTGAAAAAATACAAAATGAAGTGCAGCTTAATTCTCACCGTGCTAACCAACCGAGCCGTGCTCGGTTGGTCACCAGCTGGCCGTCAAAGGCGTTGGCAGGCGCTGGTGCGGGTTCGAATCCCATTTCGGTATTTCGACCACAAAATGATGAAGTGTAGTGGGAGCAGTTGTCTCTCGGTAGGTTGTTGGAAGCTGTGTCTTCCTATTTCTTCAGTGGAGCTGTGTCTCCAAATTTCTTTGTAGGAGTTGTGTGTATCCCCAGATTTGTAAGAATATCTCAGATCTTCAAGTATAATATGTGTTGAGATGTATGTAAAAATATGTACCAATCAAAAAAAAAAAAATTTCTCACTGTGCTTTTTTATTTTTCTTATGTTGTAGTTGGTTTGCAGGTTAGTTGTGCTTGAGCAACCTGTAAATGAAAAACATTCACAAAAAAGGATGGTTAGATTTTAGGGAAAAAGAAAAAATAAATAATTTTGAAAACAAATCAAAGAGTAGGAAAAATGTTTGCAGAAATCAAGGTCAAAAATAGGTACCGACTGCTTGGAAGGAGACTAAAGAGAGCAGCTGCAACACTGCTGTTTTGAATTTTTTAACAGAAAAAATTGCTGCTGTCGGCTAGAAATGAGGGCTACTTTGCTGGTCAATGGATGAGTTTTTTTAAAAAAAAAAAAAAAATTTGGATGCGAGGAGAAGGGACTCAGAAATCGAGAATCGAAATTAATGGTTGGGAAGAGGGAGAATGGAGATCAAGATGGGGATGTTGTGAGGCCCGCTAATAATCAATGAGCAGGAAGATGGGAGGCAAAGAGGGGCAGGTGATGAGGACGCGAAAGGTGATAGAAAATAGCGAGTAGGGAGATAAAAACGCTGGAGATGTTGCTGACGACGGTGAGCAGGGGGATGAGGAGGTTGAGAGGGAAAGGTGGTGAGGCTATGAGGTTGATTACAATAGGCGAGCAAAAAGAGAAATTTCGAAGGGGCTACTAATGATGGCGATGAAGAAATGTGGCGCCCCGAACGCAAGGAGCTGGAAGCTTACTCCCGGATGGTTTACATATAGTTTTCAATTCAATCTCATATTAATTTACAAGTAATCATTCGTTGATAATTAAAATCATATAATATTTACAAAGTATTAAAATTCATTTATATTGTCAATCTTTGTAACCTGATAGTATTGTATCTTTATAACCTCATCATTCGTCAAAATATATAAGAACCATACAACCTTAAGAGTCTCTAAATTGAGACTTTTTTTTCTTTTTAAACTTTGTTATACATGTCTAAGGTGGGAAAAACAAAACGTGAGTACTAGACTCAGTAAACAGGTATTTTCATTTAAATAAATATTTTTATTTCATAATTTGGTATTTTATAAATAATGCACATGCAAATGCACATTTCACAATTATGTTTAAACCTTCATTAGATGGTACGCTAGTCAGGCGATCATTTATTCGTCTACCCCCAATTTTAGGGAGGGCGCCGCCGACTGTTAGGCCTATATCAGCGACTCGGTCATATTAGAAGGGCACTTTGGTCCGCTTATACTTTTAAAATGGATCTGTACTTTTGTGCACTATGCATCATACACATGCTAGCATTTCTTCAATAAATAATCGCATTTATTAATTTGCACTCTTTTTAAATTAAGAAAATGGCATAACCATTTATAAAACAAATTAATAAATATATTTTTCAAACCACATTATGGGGATGGTCATCCTTAAATAATATTGAAAAATGCTTACAAAAAATAAATTGCAAGTCATTCAATTATTTTGAAAATAAATCATTTCAAGACATTACTTGCTTACCTTAGCATATTAATTTGTTTCATTAACTTTTTCTTTTCTTTTTCCTAAACAATGAAAATGATTATCTTACATATTTGCCCTATACTTTTAAACTTACATACTCATTCCTTCTTTAAACCATATATATTACTAATATACTATGGTTTCTACCTGTATCATAGTATTCATATAGGTAATAGTGATGTAAAAGAGAAATTTTCATTTTTATTTTATATAGTTAACAGTTAAATATTTTTACTTGTAATTTTCATAATTCACGCGAATTACCGTGAATTCAATCTAAATGCAGACAGTAACCCGTGGAATACTAAAGACCATATTTATAACTTGCAAAATCATAAATAAAAATTAAAAATCATATAGTTTTGCATTGGATGTAAGTGGTAGCCGTCTAGGTATTTAGGTGGAATTTTTATTTTATTATATATATTTTTTTTAAAAAAATTATTTAAATACTATTTAGGCCATACTTTCATAAGATATATCCATGCGTTGTATTTAACAAAATGACAAACAATTAAAATCATACATTCCCAAATCTGCCGGGACGTTCAAGCCTTTCTATTATTTCACCCTTTTATTATTATTATTATTACTATACATTTCATTTTCTGCTCAAGGCTGCTGGACGTTCCAAGCTTCTCCTTTACATTTTTTTATTCATAAGAACTATTTGAATGGTGGAACAAAAATAAAATATATAAACCTATACCTGTTTTGGATGCTGAATCAGAAAAATAATTTTCATTATATACGTCCACTCACCTACTTCTAAATACATATTTATTATTTTTATATTTCTGAAATTTGCATGTTACAAGCTGTTTATTAAATTCCGTAACAATTCAAAATAATAAAATTTAAATAAAAGAAATGTGCTAGCTAATCTATGCAATTAAAATAAAATTTCTGAACAGATATAATTGTAAAATCATGTATAGTAACGACAAAATGAAAATGAGGAAGAACACCTGTCTGGACGTTAGACTAGATAGAATATATATATGTATATTTAAAGCATGCCTTATTTGGACGCATGCATACCTGAAATTCATAAGAGAAAATTTCGCCCCACCCTGTTGTACCTCAGTTGCTCCTCTCCATTCCTTTTTTTTCTGTCATTATTTATACCTTTGCTCAGGCGGTAATGTAAGATGGGATTTTAACCCATCTCATGTCCTTGCATCATAAGGTGACACTTGTACTGAAAATGCAGCATCCTTGTCAACATGATGCCACAAATTCGCAATGCACTGCCAATGCTAAACTTGCTGTCAGCTCCTTCTATCATGCACCGTCCTGTCTTCAGCCAACATTTCGTCGTTTTTTTTTCTTTTTTTTAAAGGAACGGTTATATGTGTATTTTATTATACATAATCCAGGGCTGTTTTAAAATTTTATAAAAGTATTCTTTAAAATCCATACTGTTTATATTATACAACACATTAATTTAACTGTTCGTATCAAGTTTTGTGTTAAAGTGATTAAAATCAGCTAAAATATATGCATTTTCAATTAATTAATATAATTCATTCAAATTTTAATTTTTTTGCCCATTTGTAGTTATATTTTGTATAATTTACTCCTTTCATCAGGTAGGGTATATTAATTTAGGCTTACCCATGAAATTTCATCTCAAATAGAGTTGTATATATTTAATAAATTCAATTAATAAACTATGAAACGTATAGTGAAAATGATACTCGTGCATGTTCTAAAGTTACTGACCTTTTAAGCTATGCACATTTTCCAAGACAACAATTGAATTTTCATAAATGTTTTATTAAATTAATTTTTATAATCCAATCCGCTCATATTATAAAACAGATTAATTTAATCATCCATTTTAAGTTTAATGTTAAAATAATTAGTGTAGGTTAAGATATTAGCATTCAAAATCAATTCATGAAATCTAATCCAATTTTGGTTGTTTAAAAATTTCCTAAATATAATTTTCACAATCTAAACCATTCACTATGCAGAATAGGTTAAAATAAGCTTAATCCAGAAATTTTAGATAAAACTGCCTTATACACATTAATATATTAATTAAAAAAACTTACAAAAGGAGGCTCCTGGACGTACCTGCTCCGCATTACTTATATTTGGGAACGTTTTTTTAATGCAACTAAGTTAAATACTTTAATCGATTTTTTTCATAATATAATCCGTCTAGATTAAAGAGTACAGAATTTAATACTTTCTCTCATTGATCTGAGTCATACATTCTAAGATTTAATGAAAATAACATAGATAAATATAAGCCCTTAATTAGGACCTCTAATTAGCCTAAATTTTTCTATTTATTTTTATTTTTCCATAAGGTCTGTGAATTTAAACAATCTCAATTGGTATAATTCAGAATTTTGAAATTTCTTTCTAAAAATTTTATAAAAATTCATTTTCATATTTAATCTTCATGAAACTATTATTTACCCATTTTCTAAATTTGAAATTTAATCTCACTTTTCTAAAATTGTAACACGCATCTTTCTATAACTTTATAACAATAATATACGCAATGTACAAGCTTTCAATATGCATTACATTCACTAAGTTTCAATTAACATGGGTTTCACAAGAAAAGACTGAGAGATGCAATTTGGCTGGAGTGGCTATTTTCTGCTCACTACTAAGATTGGGAAGGAGAAGAATCAGCGTTAGAAGTTGTTATCTACGGGGAATGGACAAGGAGAAGGAATCGGAGAAACTAATGGCTGCTACCGGGCATGGGTATGGTACAAATTATTACCTATCTCCTCAAATAGAGTACGGGTTGGGTAGATATATTGAGTACCCAGAACCGACCCGTATAGGTACTCATATAGATAATTAATTATGTGCATAATTATATATATAGTATATATTATGTAATATGTATTATATTTTGTCTTTGACATCTTATGTGCACACATATTTTAACAAATTCAAATTTAAATGAATTTTGTACCTTGTGAAGTATAAATTTAAATGAATTTATATATATATATATCATTGCCTTCCAAAAGACTCTTGTAAATACCTTTGTGACTTATAATTATAATATATTAATAGTTTTAATGATTGGGTCATGTTGGTCTACGCTTCATATTTTTACATAATAATATAAACAATATGTACTTGTGATTTTAAAACATAAATGAGTATTATTTTACATTATTTAAAATAACATAGAAATTTTGAAAAATATTGTCTTTGAGTTTTTTTTTTTTTGATAAAAATTGTCTTTGAATATTAAAAGAAAGAATTTGGGACCGAAACCGGAACCGACCCTATGAGTAATGGGTAGAGTAAGGTATACTAGGAACCGAACCGAGAAATGAAAAAGATAAGGTAGGCTTTTTACAAATAGGGTACGAGTATGGTAAACTACTATCCAAATTGAATTGACCCGAGTTGCACCCCTACCAAAAACGAAATCAAAATTGGGAGGGTTGGGCGGCTGGCTGCATTTTTAGGCATTTCTTTCTTTTTTTTATTAGCCGAACCGGGCCAACCATGATCAACCGTAAAACACCGGTTTAACCGCAGTTTAGCCGGTTCTAGTGGTTCAAATAGATAAGGTCAGACCGGCTTAAAATGAACAGGACCTGGGTCTGGTTCTGACAACACTGGCGCGGCGTGGAATCGGGGATGGAGTCACGGGCAACTATGACGATTTGTTTGAGGTTGAGAATTTCATTATCGTTTCATCTTTTCTCAAAATCTCGAGTGTTGACTAAATATCTCAGTATAGGTACCGGTGCACACTTATATATAACCGGGTTGCACATAAGTAATTTCATAAAATTTTCTTTAATTTTTTAAATATTAATGATTAATGTAAAATTTGGCAACGTGTAAAACTCGAGCGTCCCGTGAAAACTTTTCAACGTTGGTACGAAAATGTAAAAAGTAGTCTTTTCATGCCTCAACGTACGCTGCAATTGTCAGTACGGGAGCTGCCATTGATGGGTTGCATCGAATAGATGAGGCAGGCTTGCGTGTGGTGTAAAACAATTAGCTAATTTTATTATTATTTACCGCTTTAAGATAACTAATTTATTTCGGAAAAAATTATC
>JAXCLR010003430.1:0-14778 GCA_035584095.1 Annona squamosa | reverse complement strand
AGGAATTTAGTCTGTAAAATTAGACTGTTTAGAGCTTATTTCATAATTATTCAATAAGTGAAAATATAAATTAAAGTTATCGAGTTCATTAAATATATTAAGTAGATTATACATTCTAAGAATTTAATGAAATTTTAATAAACTTTTGAAATTTATTATTTAATATTTTTATAATTTTCGTATTACACATATAAATAATGCTTTTAATAATTTATTGAGTTCATAATAATTTTAAAATCAACAAAGAAATCACTAGTAAGGCAAACAATTAAAACTATCGATTAATTAAGTCTTGTTCGGATGTTATAATAATTTTTTGGGAGTCGAATTATTTTTAATTTTATAATACAGCTGTGGCACCCCCAACTCAATGTGTTACAAAGCCTTATTCAAAGATCGTTGTTGATTGGTAAATGTGAGTCAGAATTGTTGCCCTTATCACAAGACGGGTTTTTCATTTGATCTCGTCCAAATTTTTTTTCTGCTTCATTCCTTTTTCATTCATCATTTCATTTCTTTGCATTTCGCTCCACTCCTTTTACAAGCAATGGTACACTTGTAATTCGTCGCAGATAGCATTTTCAAAATACATATGGGTTCCTCCTCCTTATGTATATAATTTCATAATCTCATCCTTTGGCACTTGTCATCAAATGCATATAACATTTATAAACTTTCATCTTCTTCCCTTACATCATTTGTTTAATCAACCAGGTCATGTCATAATCATATAAAAGACATTCATCTTCAAGTATTCGACATACATCCTTGTGTGCAACTTTCAATAATCAATTCACATAGCATTTAGAATTATTAGTAACTTCACATACATTAACATACCTTAAAAATTCTAGATATATTATTCTATATATGTGATAACTCGTGAAAATGCGAGTTATCATGACCCATTTTAGACTATTTTTCGTGTTAGTCCAAGGGATTAGGCTTAGTTTGTATCCATTTGGCTTAATTTTCACTCGCTTTGCATTTTAGGAGCATTATACAGTTTTCATGCATTTTTAGTGTAAATTAGGCATTTTTAGTCAATTTATTTAATTTGTTTAATTTTTGCAGGAAGGACGAGCAAATTACAGGCGTGTGGGCGAATCAGATGCAAATCAGAACCAAGTTAAGAGGCATGTGGGTTGGTGCCCAGGCACCACCCTACATGCCTTAGCCAAAATACTCTAGCACATCCAGCAACAAATTGCTTTCAGGGAGTTGACACCTAGGTGCCACTTCATTAATATGCAAACACACCTAGAAGAATTTTTAGGTCAAAAGCTTCCAGAGAGTTGGCAAGCTGGCACCTAGGCACCATGTAATGATCATGTAGGTGTTTCAAAAGAGTTTCCAAGTCACGAAGCATCCAGAGGGTTGGCACCTAGGCGCCAAAGCATCAATCTGCAGAACATCCAGAATAGTTTCAACTTCACATAGCACAGAGGGAGTTAGCACCTAGGCGCCACTACGCATTTGTGCGTGCGGTTTTTCATATGTGTACTGCGCGAATCGACCATTATAAATAGAAACCTAGGGATTCGCGCACAGAGAACAGAGAAAGCCCTGACGGAATAGATACACAAAGAAGGAATGGAACCCGTTTCAAGCACGGATTGAAGAGGAGATTCGATTCCGTTGGTGGAAACTACAAGAAAATCAGTTTTCTCTTCATCCTTCTATTTTTCTTTCTCTGTTTTTTGGATACAATTATAATGGATGTAAAAGATTTTTATATCATATCTTTGAGCTAAACTTCCTTTAGATGGATAGTTATGATGAATTGATATCTAACTATATTGTATTAGTTCTTTAAGATTCAGGAATGAATATGTGATTTCTATGTCATTTTGCATTATGGATTTACCCTTGCATATGATATTTAATGCTTTTTACAAGATTTGCTACCTTGTAAGATGATTTAATTGCACGATTAATCCTTGGAAAAGGGAAATCTCTGCTAGATCCATGTGTAGGGCATAGGTTTCTTCTAGGGTAAGAGAAGTTGTTTAATGGATATGAATATACCATTAAACCCTATGTAGTCGATGAACGAGTTATGAATCTATGAACTTCACTTTATTTAATGGCACGGGAACATAGCAATTAAATAGGGCATAATTAGTCTTATATGTGTTGGAAAATATATATAGACAAGGAATATTGAACTTAGACTAATAAATCTCTGCACAATCTAAAGAAAATGAACCAATGCGATATAGTTTAGATTCAAGGACTCCCAACTATTCATCTGCCATCCCCAATCGATAAATTTGTTCTAGTATTCCAGTTGTCCCGTCAACTCTTTTCTATTTCTTTTATGCATTTCATACTTTAGTCTTAATTACAGAACCATATTTTCTATTCAACGAAAGCAACTGAACTAATTAGTAATTTTAGTTAGATCATATCCCCGTGGGAGCGATACTCTACTTACTCTTTATTACTTGATCGGCACGTATACTTGCGTTAAAACGAGTATTTTAAATAGACGTATGTGTAGCTCGTCAACATGTAGCTAATCATTTTAGCACACACATGAATATCATCTCATACATTTCTTCAAATGCTCAGGTTCTTTACCTCTTGAGCTTTCCTGTACCTGTTTAAGGTTTAAGAAAATAAAATATGAGTGGGAACTCAATAAACAATCATTTTATCGTTAGGCAAACATTTTTCCTGTGAAATACTTTCATAAACATTTTTTTCATATAAATTTTTTTATATCTCACGTCTGGGCTTTTTAAAGGCAATGCATATGCATAAAACTTTTTAAGTAATCCACTTTTGTTCTTATGAGGACATTTTTATATCCTAAAATAATTTTCACATAAACCCTTTTTGCTAGTAGGCATTTTTATGTCCTAAAATATTTTTCACATTAACCCTTTTTGGGCTTGTTTAAAAACCAAGTATATGTATGTAATCCTTTTTTCAAGAACGCTTTGATCTCAACCTTGATATATACACCTTTCATGTAAACACATTTATGACCCTGTTTTTAGGGTAAAATTTTTCATATAAACCCATGTAATCCCATTTAGGCTAATCTTTTTGTATAAATAATTTTTTATCTCAGTTTCTGGATTTTTTAAGAGTAAAACATATGCAAATTCGTTTCTCCCCATTCAGCAGTGACACTTACCAAGTGATCATCTATTTTTTGGAAGAAAATTCATCATATAACAGTACGCTAGCTAGGCGGCCATTTCTTGAACCTACTTCCATCTCAAGGCAGGCGTCACTGGCCTCCTGCCTTCCCTTAGCAACTTAGCCATATGTAGAGTGGGCCCCAGTCCATCTATGACCATCTCTACAATCGACCTATTCATTATTTTAGTGCACCATACATTATCATATATGTCTATATGCTAGCATGATTTCATGAAACATCACAGACCATATTTCATAAACATCATTTGAATTCTAGTTTTAGGATGACTACCCTTAAAATTTTATAAATATTTAAATAAAATATTTTGATAAGCATTTGTAATATTTGGGAAAACAATCTTTCTAAAAGTGTTCTTTGTAGTAAATCATCATGATAAAGAAACTCTAAAGCTTTGCAGTTTTCAAGAAGAGAAATCTTTTCTTATTAACATTTTCTTTATTTCCTTTTTGGGCTTTTCGCACACCAAGGATAGCAATTGCATCATCCTCCTTTATCCTCCCTGATATCATATACTTGTTCACATGTCATTCTTATCATTTTTATATAAAAAAGAGCTTGCATAACCCTTTGTATGCTATTTAACAAATTAACTTATCGAGTTGGCCACCCTTAAACCCTCTTTAACAACATCCGTATAAACATTTTTAAAGCCCTTTCAAAGTATTTTTATATTTTAAGGAAATCAAAACTTTTCTAATATACCATTTTAAACAAATTGACCATTTACAAATCTTCATTTATTTTCAAGTGTCATGTCAAAGAGTAAATAATTTCTTTCTATAAATCAAATCTCTTTTTCTTTTCTTTCATAAGCACACTTGCTTTTCACAAATCCTGTACAAGTAAACTCAAGACTTGTTTGCAATATTATTTTGTAAAACAATCAAAAAACCTCTTTTTCTTCATAAATTCATTTAGAAATAGCATCTTAAAGAACTTGCTTACTTGTAAGCAATTTTTAAAATTATCAACATAAAACATTTTTAATCTTTGCAACACTTGAGAAAAAATAAATATTTTAAGAAGTGTTGCTTATTTGAAATGAAGCA
The DNA here is from genome assembly GCA_035584095.1 of Annona squamosa. Classification (NCBI taxonomy): domain Eukaryota; kingdom Viridiplantae; phylum Streptophyta; class Magnoliopsida; order Magnoliales; family Annonaceae; genus Annona; species Annona squamosa. Next base: position 10,554 of record JAXCLR010003430.1, on the reverse strand, counting down.
CTTTTGGGGCATTTCATTAAAGCCATAATTCAAGACTTATGCTTGCTCAATTGTAAGAAATTCTTTGAAGCATCAACATAAAATACTTTCAATCATTTCAATACTTTGAGATGAAATCAATATTTTCAAAAGTTTGTTTGCTAACATGTGATAGCTTTAATCTCCTTCTTCCATTCTTTTCTTTACTTTTGCCTAGATAAATGAAATTAACATTTTCATTTATATGCATAAAATTTCAAATGCTTGCATCCCTTAGGGTTTTTCAATTCACATGAATTTACATCAACTAACTTAACCCACTTGTCTTTCAAGTCGGGTGTCCATTTTTCCAATTCACACATTGGTGTGTCTTATGGTTCACTTGTGACCATTCATTTCATTTTTAACACCCTTATTTAGGTTAGCTTTTCTAGTTCTTTATAACCTTTAAGTTTAACTCAACCATATAGAAGTCTAATACCTCCCATTTCTCATTTATCACCCATACTTTGCATTTTCACATTGGTACTCATTCAAGGCACCTATTTATGAGTTAGGGTACTAATTTCAATCCCACATTTAGAGATTTCATAATTTCTTCAAGAGAGCCCTAACTTTTTTCATTTTGTCAATTTCCTTCTTGTTTTTGGATTTTAGTTAAGTATACATATTCATTCCTCATTCTTGTCATTCATACCCCTTATGTGTACTCTTTTAATTACACATACATTATGTGTTAAGCAAATTCATATAAAACATAATTTTTCCTCTCCATTTGGCTTAGTTTAAGAAATTTTTTTCATAATAATTTGGGTATAATCATGTAATCAAAGTTCCCCAACTAATTTTTTTAAAATAGCAACTTTTCTTCATGAAATTCCACCTTGGACGTCTACATCAATATGTCACACAAAATAGATTTCTAAATCTTGGTTTCCACCATTTGGATGTCCCATCTTGCTCCAAAAATGAGGCATTTAACCCATATAATCACCCATACAACTTATTGTTTAGGTCATGACTCATTTCCGCTATAATTGAATGGAAATTTCATCTAGTTGTTAAACCAAAGTTTCACCTAACTAAGGTTCATCAAACAAGCTTGTTTTAATATAAATTAAACATGGAAATAATTCACCTAATCCATAAATGATTGACGACCTGCGTATATGTCTATTAAAATGCTCATTTTAACGCAAGTATACGTGCCGATCAAGTAATAAAGAGTGAGTAGAGAATTATTCCCATGAGGATTGTGTTAAATGGATTAACACCTTAAATCTCAATTGTCTAAATGAATCAGTAAAATAAATAAGAGTTTACTTTTAAAGAATTGAATTAAACTAAACTAAACAAAGTAGCAAATGACCAGAGTGGGGTGGATATTATTGAGATTTCTTTGAGATGATAAAGATAGGTGGGAATACGCATTCATTGAATCATAGCTATGTTATTTTGTTCCAATTAAGTTAGTTGTGTAGAGATTACTAATCTAGTTTCATTCACATTCATATATGTCTTCCAACACATACAAACCTAACAAAGTTTTAGCTATGTGCTATGTTCCCATGCACACAAGTAAAATAAAGTTGATAACCACATAACCTAATCAAGATTATACAGGGTTAATAGTTATATTCCTATCCATATTAACATCTAACACAAACAAGAGCTAGAATACATGTGCCTTGTATATGGATCTTATTCAAATACCAATTTTCCAAGCATGAATCTAAATATTCAATCAATCTACAAGGTTGCAAAGCTTGTAAATGCATTAAGTATGATATATAAGGATAATATCAAGTAATACAAATCACAACACAATAGTGTTATCAATTCAAGCATAAGAAAATCAAATACCATAAGCTATGAGTTCAAATCCTACATATCTCCCACCATAGGAAGGTTCAGCCCATAAACATGACTTCAATTCCCATTAAAATCAAGTTTACAATCATCTCAAGCAAGGTGAATAACAAATAGAAAGAGATAGAGGAGAAGAGGAGATGGAACTCAATGGATTTGTAATGATAGCTTGGATCTCCACTTACTCTTCTCTCCTCCCTTGAAGCTTTGGTTTCCTTTCTTTTTTCCACAGCAGCCATGACCCTCTCTCCGTCTCTCTCTTTCGCACGAATCACTAGGTTTTTATTTATATTGAGTAGCTTGCGCAGTACATGTACAGAAACTCGCGCAAACGGATGTGTAGTGGCTCCTAAGCGCCAACTCTATGTGTATTGTGTAACTTAAAAACCTTTCGAAATGTCCTGAAATCTGATGCCTTGGCGCCTAGGCGCCAACTTCCTGGAATCCTTGTAGTGTAGAAACTCTTTTGGAACACCTATATGATCATGCCATGGCGCCTAGGCACCAACTCCTTGGAAGCTCGTCCTAAAACTCTTCTGGTTGTGTCTGCAATGTTAATAAGCCACTAGTCGGCTCTTGGGCGCCATCCTCTTGCTCCTTTACTTGGCTTTATTCTGCATTCTACTCATCTGCATGCCTGTAAATTGCTTGTCCTTCTTGCAAAAACTAAATGAACTAAAAATGTCTAATTTTTACTAAAAATGCATAAAAACTGTAATGCTCCTAAAATAAAAAGTGAGTGAAACTTAAGTTAAATAGATGCAAACTAAGCCTAATCCCTTGGACTAACACACATAAATATTCTGAAATAGGTCATGATAACTCGTATTTTTACGAGTTATTGAACCCCCCAAACTTAAATGTTGTTAGTCCTCGAGCAACACATGCAAATATAATGAATGAACGAACAAATAAATTTGGACTCCGTCAACTCAACCTGCTTCCCATTATGCTTCTACCAATTCATTTCTCTATTCAACAAGGTCAAGAATAATCAAAACTTGAAAAATCATCCATTGCACAAAATAGGACATGCATTTTCATTATTCATTCGCGAGCCAAGTTAGTAGATGACAGAATTCTCTACTACAAAGTAATAATTCAACATGCTAATCTTCCTCTTGATCAAAAGAAACTAGTTAGAAAATCAATCCAAACAAGTGAACCAAGGTTTAAGTTGAACTAACTACTCAAAGAAAATAGTAATCGTTCATTGGAATCAATTTTTGCCTAAATGCACATTCTTTTCTCCCAAACTTATTGCAAAACTCTCCTCATCGTATTTTAGGATATCTGGAAATTTTTTTGGCTCCCCTCACCATATTTCAGGGTGTCTGGGGAGAGTTTTGGTTTTAAAGTGTTATTATTGTGATTTTTCTTTGCTTTTTTATGCGAACATTGACATTTGTTGATGTCAAGTCCTGGTTACTCAGTTTAGGTCAATCACCCTCTTTTATTGTTCTGATAACTTGGTAGGGATATTGAACATGCCAGAAGAATTTTTTAATGAAGTATTACCATTTTTGAACCTATTAATTCTCTTAAAGCACTTAGTTAGCATTCATTTAACTCAGTTATCATCATTTTAGTCTGAAAGATTTACATGTAATGGAATTAGAACAATGTACTATGAAGTTCTTTTGATTCATTCACATGCACTTGCAACTTGCTTTTACACATAGTCCTTAATCTGAATTGCCCATTTTTCATGAATTAAATTTCAAGTCAACATTTTTCTCAACCTTGAACTTTTTCATCAAAATGGATTAAAACAAGATAATTTTCATAGGCAAAATTTGGCATGATCTAACACATGTGTATAAGATATGAATCAAAACACACCAAAAGGAATTATACACCCCTCCAAACTTGAGGGATGCATTGTCCTCAATGCATGCAACTACATGAAACCTACATGATCATAGACTGAGAAATAAATACAAAAGGAATATAAAATGAAAAGGACAGGCATTCCCCTAGGCGTATGATGCGGAGCAGTCGTCATCGTCATTACAAATAGGAAGAAAGAAGAACGACAACACAGTATTGAAAAGTGCACTGCAAGCTCTCATGACTCTACAACCTAAATATATTCCATAGAAGCTCTTCTCAGACAATCCAACTCAAGTGCAATTCATAAACTCCTCCCCCACTACTTTAAACTCTTAGCCACAACAAAATAATGGAATAGCTTGAACCAAAAAGTTACCCACAAGCAACACATCTATATGCCCGCAAATATATGAGAAATGCAAATCACCCACTTGCACACCTTTAGTTTAAAGTAATAAAATAGGTGATTTACTAAAAGCAATAAAACAAATTGCGTAGAACTTCGACTGCCCAAAATATGCAAAGATGGAGGATTTTGATATTTAAAATGATATCAACTAAGTAAACCATGGTTTTCTTGTTGACGGGCTCGAAAAATGCTTTTTGTTGATATTGATGAGCTGTGTATATATTAATTAAAATGCTCTCTATTTACGCAAGTATACGTACCGTGTCAAGTAATAAAGAATGAGTAAAGTATCATTCCTACGAAGAATTATTAACCGGAATTATTAATTAGTCTAATTGCTTTCGGTGGGTAGAAAACTTTGAGTTTATGAATTTAAACTAAATCTAACAACTGCAATAAGAAATCAGAGTAGAGTTCACAGAACAGCAGGATACTAGAAATGGGGTTACTAATCGGCGATGGTAGATGGATAGCTTGGAATTCTTGAATCTAAACTATATCGCATTGGTTCTTGTTAATTGGATTGTGTATGGATTTACTAGCCTAAGTTCAATAATCTCTATATATATCTTCCAACAGCATATAAAGCTACTCACACCCTATTTAATTGCTATGTTCTCATACCATTAAATAAAGTAAAATTGATAAGTGCATAACCTGTTCAGTGACTACATAGGATTTAACGGTATATTCCTATCTGTTAAGCAACTCCCCTTACAAAGAAGAAACCTATGTCTTGCACATGGATCTAGTAGAAATTTTTCTCCTCTAAGGATAAATAAAGCAATTAAATCATCTTACAAGGTAGCTAATCTTGTAAAAAGCATTAAAACCGCATATGCAAAGATAAATCACACATAATTATATATAATATCAAATATTCATTCTTGAATTTCAAAAAACCAAGATAATATAGCTTAGAGTTCAATTCATCCTAACTATCCATCTAATGCAGGTTTAGTTCAAAAATATGATCATAATATCCATTACATCCATATTGAAAGTATCCATGAAAGTAGAGAAATAAAAATAGAAAGAATAAAAGAAAACTGGTTTTCCAGCGGCTTCCACTAACGGAGTTGAATCTCCTCTTCAATCTGTGCTTCGATCGTGTTTTCGTCTTTCTTTAGTTGTGTAATCAGTTTTTGGCTCTCCCTTCGGTCCTCCCTCTCGCGCGCAAACCCCTAGGATCTATTTATAGAGTGGCATTACGCAGCATACACACTAAAATCTGCTCATATGAATGCGTATTGGAGCCTAGGCACCAACTCTCTTATGCTGGGCAACTTGAAACTTTTCTGCAAACCCTAGAAATTCAGGCCTTGGCGCCTAGGTGCCCCTAGCTGGTGTCTAGGCACCAAATCCCTAGAGATTCATGACTTTGAGCTTCTCCTGGACACACCTGTGTGATCATGCCTGGCGCCCGAGCGCCCCTGGCTGGTGCCTAAGTGCCAACTTTCTGAAAGCAATCTCTCCCATGTGACTTCACAACCCTTCTGGAATGGTCTGCCTGTTGGTAAGGTGCCACCTAGGCGTCATCCCACTACTCCTGGACTTGCTTTCGCTTTGCATTCAACTCGCCTGCATGCCTTTATATAGCCCGTCCTTCCTGCAAAAGATGAATAAACTAAGTAAATGAACTAAATATACCTAATTAAAGCTAAAAATGACTAAAAACTAAATAATGCTCCTAAAATGTAAAGCGAGTGAAAATTAAACTAAATGGACGCAAACTAAGCCTAATCTCTCGGACTAACATGCAAATACAGTCTGAAATGGGCCATGCTAACTCATAGTTTTACAAGTTATAAGATATGTGGTAGCTCCCGTAACTCCTCCACGATCAAAAGTTATGACCAGTTGAAGTTGGCATGCTGAAAACTCGTGTTTTGCTTTTTTTTTTATGCTGGCTGGGGGGACAACGCTGGGGTGCCAAAAATTGAGGCCTAAGCATTGACTTGCTGACTAAAAAGTTGCAACATGTTATTTTCTTGAAAAAACAGATGTTGGGGCGCCAAATCAAGGCATCGGAGCGCCACTTCTCTGACCTCAACTCGCTACAAAATGTTCTTTTGCAAATACTTAGCACCGGGGCCCCAAAAATTGAGGCTGAGGCCTTACTCCAACTGCATCTTCTTGTCTTGAATGATGAATATAAGCTTAAAACTCCTTAATTCCATCATTTATCAACTTCGAAGTGGATTGAAAATCCATATGATAATCCTATCATTCCTTACCTTGGGAGATACTGTTTTATTCTTGGATCAAAAATCAAAAAGTGTAATGGATTGTCTCCCATTCAGCGCTAAATTTATCGTCTTCAGCCCGACGTCCCATTATGATTAGCCAATTCTCGCTCTATCAAACTTGCTTCCATGCGGATTGTGCACCGGAACTTTAGATCTCTTCTTAACCTCTTCAAATGGATCAATTAGCCTCTTTTCTTGAATTTCATAGAGACTATAGAAGAGTTTTTCTTCAGGGTCTTGAATTAATGATTATTTTAAGATGTTGCTTTCCAAGGCTATGCATTGATCAATTAAGTCATGTTGCACTTGAATTTCAGAAAGACAAATTAGAGTGTTGATATGATAATTTTCAACTTTCTCCACTATATCAACGTCTATTTCTTTATCAATTTCTTCTTCTACTTCCTGAGCTTCCATTGGCTCGATCAATTGTTCACGAACATGTCGAGGTACAGGTTGCTTTATCACATTAATTGATATATCTTCATTAATGCTAGGAGTGACTTCACAGCCCTGTTCTAACTCATCTTCTTCTTAAATTTCTTCTATATGACCGAAAGACGCTTCGTGATGCCAGCATTGGAGTGCGGTAGCCAATTGCTCTACCTATTTTTGCATGTTCTCATTAAATTTCATTTGTCTCTTCATGAATTGTATGAACATGACCTCCAAAAATGACTTTCTTTCAAGTGGTGATGGCTCCCTTCCTTGATATGCTTGAAATCCTATCGACATCATACTATTTGATTGCGAGTCTCCATAGTTGTCCTGTGCATCATTTGAATGATCAAGATGGCCCATGGATGCTGATTAATATATGCATTGATTTGATAAATGTCCCTCGCCTCCACACAAATCGCAGTCAGTTGAATAAAACTTGTTTATATCCCGCATTTGATTGGCAAAACCTGCAAATTGAGCTGGAGGTGTCCATGTATTGTCATACTCATGGAAACCCATTGTGCTTGGTGATGAAAATTCTGCATTTAACTAGTGGCATGCATTTGAGGCCATTGTAAATTGCAATAAAAAGATTCCTGAAATAAACTTTTATCAAAAGAAAAGAAAGAAAAGAAAAAAACTATGTATAATATATACACATTCACAGAAGACAACTAAAATTTTCATGTACTAAGTTTCAAGCACCAATCCCCGGTAACGATGCCAAAAACTTGACGAGTTGCGTATATATATATTAAAATGCTTGTTTTAATGCAAGTATACATGCTGATCAAGTAATAAAGAGTGAATAGAGTATCGTTCCCACGAGGATTATGTTAAATGGATTAGCACTATAAATCTCAATTGCCTAAGTAAATTGGTAAAATAAATAAGAGTTTACTTTTAAAGAATTGAATTAAACTAAGCCAAACAAAGTAGTAAATGACCAGAGTGGGGTGGGTATTGTTGAGATTTCTTTGAGATGATAAAGGTAGGTGGGAATATGAATTCATTGAATTATAACTATGTTATTTGGTTCCAATTAAGTTAGTTATGTAAAGATTACTAATCTAGATTCATTCACATTCATATATGTCTTCCAATACATATAAACCTAACCAAGTTTTAGCCATGTGCTATGTTCTCATGCACATAAGTAAAATAAGGTTGATAACCACATAACCTAATCAGGATTACACAGGGTTAATAGTTATATTTCTATCCATATTAATATCTAACACAGACAAAAGCTAGAATATATGTGCCTTATATATGGATCTTATTCAAATCCTAGTTTTCCAAGCATGAATCTGAATATTCAATCAATCTACAAGGTTGCAAAGCTTGTAAACACATTAAATATGATATATAAGGGTAATCTCAAGTAATACAAGTCACAGCACAACAGTATTATAATTTCAAGCATAAGAAAACTAAATATCATAAGCTATGAGTTCAAATCCTTCAGCCCATAAACATGACTTCAATTCCCATTAAAATCAAGTTTACAATCATCCCAAGCAAGGATAATAACAAATAGGAAAAGATAGATGAGAAGAGGAGATGAAACTCAATGAATTTCTAATGATAGCTTGGATCTCTACTTGCTCTTCTCTCCTTCCTTGAAGCTTTAGTTTCCTTACTTTTTTCCAGAATAGCCACAACCCTCTCTCTGTCTCTCTCTGTCGCACGAATCACTAGGTTTCTACTTTTATTGGGTAGCTTACACAGCACACGTACAGAAACTCGCGTGTATGGATGCGTAGTGGCGCCTAGGCGCTAACTCTTTGTGTGCTTTATAACTTAGAAATCTTTTAGAATGTCCTGAAATTTGATGCCTTGGAGCCTAGGTGCCAACTCTTTGGAGTCCTTGTAGTCTGGAAACTCTTCTGGAACACCTGTATAATCATGCCATGGAGCCTAGGCTAGGCGCCAGCTCCCGAGAAGCTTTTGTCCTAAAAACTCTTCCGAGTGTGTCTGCAATGTTAATGAAGTGGCACCTAGACACCACTGGTTGGCGCTTGGGCGTCATCCTCATGCTCCTTTACTTGGCTTTGTTCTGTATTTCACTCACCTTCATGCCTATAAATTGCCCGTCCTTCCTGCAAAAACTAAATGAATTAAAAATGCCCAATTTTTACTAAAAATGCATAAAAGTTGTATAATGCTCCTAAAATGCAAATCGAATAAAAATGAAACTAAAGGGATACAAACTAAGCCTAATTCCTTGGACTAACACACAAAAATAGTCTAAAATGGGCCATGATAACTCGTATTTTCACACGTTATCAATGATAAATGATTAAAACAATAACATAAACTGATATTAATTTAAATTTCAGCTTGGTTATCATAGGCAAAACAACCCTAAATTCATACATAGCCTTCTTGAATTGAATCTCTTAATTCATTTAACATTTAATAACCCTTTCAAGAGCTTCATAAATCATCAATAAGTATTCATAAATGAATCAATTTATGAATGATTACTTGAACTAAAAAACTTGATAATTATCAAAACCAAACTTGGTTTAAACACTTACTTGGAGTTGTTAAATTTCACTTCCGCCTTGCCTTGCTTGATTCTGCCTTTCTTCCCTTCCTTTTCCTCTTTTTTTTTTCTTCTCTTTTTTCTTCCTTTCTCGCCTTGCTTGGGACGTCCAGCTGCTGGACTTTTTCTTTTCTTTTTTTCCCAAGGGTTGTCCACCAAATGACATGCAAGTTGCCCATCTCTCCTTATATATTGCTGAATCTCTCCCCTTTAAATTCCACCTCATTTGGAATTTAATCATTCCCATATTTATCCTTTAAATGTGTTGTCATATTTATCCCCTGAAATTTCCATTATATATATAATTTTTAAACATAAAAATCTGCCCATTTTGCTCATGTAATCATGTCCACGTGATGTCCTTTTTTGGTCTTTTTCTAGCTCAAAAAGCTATCCATTTTCTAGCCCTTGAACGTACTTAAATACAACCCCTTTTCTATGCCTTTTTCCAATTTTTAAAATTTACAAAATTACCCCCAAAATTGCCTCTTAAGACACCTCAAACATGGTATTAAATGCATTTACTTTTTCATTAATGAAAACTACTTTTTAAAGCAAAAAGTCATAAGTACTTTAATATTTTTTCATAAGATTTAGCTAAATCAAATCCATCCATTTGATAGAACACTTTGTTCTAGCATTCATAAAAATTTTCATCTCAAAATGATCATCCTAAATCAAGATATAAGCATTTTAAAATATCATATGAAATTTAATAAAATTAAATCATTATTATAAATTAATTATGATTAATATAATCCATACTATTCATGAGGTAGAGCACATCAATATGTGTTTATCTTCCAAATCTCACATCAATATGCCTTATGTGCATCAAATTATGAATTTTTTAACAATAACCTAATTTATCTCATCATTATCATTGACCTAATCATAATTAATGAATTAATTAACTGTTCCAAATCATCATTTCCATACCTTATTTTAATTTTTTGTGCACATTAACCCACATTAGGCAAGGTGATTAACTTAACCACCTCAATTGATCATTTGCCCTAATCTCATTCATCCAATTCAAAACATACATTAATAAATTTTAAATACCTAAATTACATTTATTAATCTCTTTTGTTGGTCATGACTCCCGAGATCGACGATTGTTGTGATAGAGATCCGACAACATTATCTTAGGATTTGCCACAAATCGGGAGGCAAAGTATCATATGAATTGTCAATCCACCTATAACAATCTTTCATACTCA
>JAXCLR010003176.1:0-14802 GCA_035584095.1 Annona squamosa | reverse complement strand
GGAAGAGGAGATGCCATACGGCATCTGGCTGCGAACAGGTACCAAGCTGTTGAAACCGAGGTTTAATGTCCACAATGTCAACAGAGTATTGCCTGTTAAATACCTTGGAGCTGTTGCAAGCATAGCAAATCAAAGTGAAGAGGCAGCGGGAACTGAAAGGGACAGTAGCACTGGGGGATGGGAGAGAGCATGGACGAGAGATGCCATCAGCGGAGCTCCCACTTCCCACCACAGTCTCCTCATTGCGTCATGCAGGAGATCATGGCAATGGAGGCTGAACCGCGGACCCATCTTGGAGAAGCCAGCACGCCGAAGGTCCACCACACCCTGTCAGCGATGGAGGAGGGTGACGAGTTCCATCAGTCAGCGGCAGCTAGAGGAGGAGGAAGACCGCGGACCCATCTTGGAGATGCCAGCACGCTGAATGTCCACCACAACCTGTCAGCAAGGGAGGAGGGAGATGAGTTCCATCAGTCAGCGGCAACCAGCGGAGGAGGAAGACGGGTCGTCTGCAACACAAGACCAATCCCGTCCTCACATGGGATGGTCAGCATTGTAGGGGATGGCCAATCATCACCGGAGCTGCTTCAGGGGCTTGAAGGGGCTGGTCCTGCTAGTGACGGTCAGTGGGAGATCAACATTGGCAGCAGGGTTTCGCCCACCCAGGAACAACATCAACCAAGGAAGTCCATTGGAGGTGGAAGAACCACTCACGCTGATATGCACCAATCTGGGTCGGAGGCAGACTTAGTCAATTTGCTTACTGAAACGTGCCCACCAGATTCTGCATGCACAGACTTCAAGAAATCCATGGAGTGGGGTCCTGCTGATTACACCGTGTGGCCACGCCGATCACAAGAGGTAGTAGGCAGCAGTGCAAGGAGGGCAAGACAAATCAACTGTGACACGGGGCAGCTGGACTGGGGATTGAATCCATACTTAGCAGAGGTTGTCTATGCAGATGCACATTGAAAGAAGGACAAAGAACACAAAGATCATGAGGAGCTGGGGAAGCAGAGGGCTATGAGGGTGGAGGAGGGGCTCTTTGAGGTGCAGGTTGGACTAAGGGAGGACAGATACGGGGCCCAGCGGTGTCCCTCGAAACCTACGGACAAGAAAGGAAAATGGAAAAAGAGGGTTAGATAGAGAGAAGCAGAGATAGCATGGGACCTACATGATGTCCAAACGCAAGATAAGCTGAAAAGAGGCAGATCCAACGATGGGGGAGATCATGGAGAATCACAGAAACGACGGAGGTTCTTCGGGAACCCCAATATGGACGAGGCGAAGGCTACGGCAAGCCCGTAGCCCTGCCTCATTTAATATGGCCCTTCTTGCTTGGAACTGCCGAGGGCTTGGGAACCCTCGGGCAGTTCGGTCTCTCCTTCACTTAGTCAGGAAAAAAGCTCCCTGTTTGGTCTTCCTATGCGAGACAAAATGTCATTCCCTACAGATTGAGGGAATTCGTAGAAGACTCAATTTTGATGAGTGTTTTGTTGTTGACCCCCAGGGTAGGAGGGGTGGGCTTGCACTGTTATGGAACAATAAGATGAAGGCAGCTATCAGGAGCTTCTCTAGTAACCATATTGATGAAACTTTTTGTGGTTGGCGGTTCACAGGATTCTACGGACACCCTGAAGCCCACCAGAGATATAACAGCTGGCATACTCTCACACATCTAAGCTCGGAAGGCCTCGACCCTTGGCTTGTAATTGGGGACTTCAATGAAGTTACGGATCACTCTGAATACTTTAGCATAAAACTCCGGCCCCAGGCACAGATTGACCGCTTTCGTGATGTCTTGGACCGATGCAATCTTATTGACTTGGGCTATAATGGAGCGCCAATGACATGGACAAACAACAGAAGGGGTCGCGATAGAGTCGAAGCGAGATTGGATAGAGGCCTGTCTAATCTATCCTGGCTTAACCGGTTCCCTCATGCACAAATCAGCAATTTACAGGCTCCGACTTCCGATCATTGTCCGTTATTGCTTCTTCTTGAGCCCAACTGCGAGAGGAGGAAACCGCCAAGGTCTTTTCGATACGAATTATTCTGGAACAGGGATGAGGAAGCTACTAGGATTGTGAACCAAGTCTGGGAGTCTCAGCCTTTGTTGGACATGTCTGTTGAGAAGGAGATATGCTGGAAATCGGAGCGGACTGCATTGGAACTTTCTCTTTGGAATCGTAGGAATAGGGGTAATATCAGGAGGAGAATCGAACAACACCAAAGGATGGTCGATACCCTTTCTCGAGAGAACCCTAGCGACCACAGAGATGCAGCAATAAAAAAACTAAAGCTCCAGATTAATCTTTTACTAGAGGATGAAGAGCAACTATGGAGAATGCGAGCCAAGACCCATTGGCTTCGGGAAGGTGATAGGAACACGGACTTCTTCCATCGGGTTGCATCCAACAGACGTCGAGCTAATACTATTGAGGTGTTAAGGGAGCAGGATGGCGAGTGGGTCCGGGGGCAGGACAAACTTTTGGACATAGCGGTAAGGCATTTTAAAGAGGTTTTCTCATCTTCTTCTCATTCTGAGGCGCCTTGGGTGGAGTCTGTCATTACTAGAAGAATCTCCAATGTTCAAAGGCAATGGCTAACCAGACCCATTCTGAATGAGGAAGTGTTCATGGCGGTCAAATGCATGGGACCTACTAAGGCACCTGGTCCCGATGGGCTATCGGCAGGTTTTTACCACCAGCATTGGAATACTGTGGGGAATCACGTTACTAAATGGTGCAAGTCGTTCTTTGATGAGAGGGACCCGGATCAATTGCGGAGGCTTATTGGGGCCCTCAACACCACTACCTGGATCCTAATCCCGAAAAAGGCGGAAGCCCAATATCTCTCTCATTTCCGGTCGATCAGTCTGTGTAATGTGATATACAAGATCCTTGCAAAAGTGCTCGCTAATCGACTTAAGACTGTTCTTCAGGGAGTCATTGAGGAAGAACAGAGCGCCTTTGTCCCGGGCCGGTTGATCACGGACAACATGCTTATTGCATATGAAGCAATCCACTCTATTCGTAGGAGGAAGGTGGGATGAAAGAAGGAAATGGCGATCAAGCTTGATATGTCTAAAGCCTATGACAGAGTTGAATGGAACTTTCTCAAACAGGTTATGACAGCTATGAACTTTTGTCCGGTGTGGGTCAATTGGATTATATGCTGCATTTCTTCTGTCTCTTACAGGGTGAACGTCAATGGTTTCAAATCTTCATACTTCCAACCCCAGAGGGGGTTGCGTCAAGGTGATCCCTTATCCCCGTATCTCTTTTTGTTATGCGTGGAAGGGCTTTTGGGCCTTATTCATCAGGCCATTGCAAACAAGGCCATCAATGGAATCAAAATCAATGCTATTGGACTAATGATCTCCCATCTTCTCTTCGCCGATGATGCTATTATTTTTCTGAGGGCGACTGAACCAAATGTTAGGGGCCTACTTGATGTGTTGAACCGATATGCTTGTTGCTCGGGTCAGATGATCAATGTGGACAAAACGGCTGTTTTCTTCAGTCCAAACACTGGTGACCATTCCAGATCTCATTTACTTCAGCTCTTGGGCTCCTTTGGACAGGATCTGAACCAATACTTGGGGCTTCCCGCGTGGCTAGGGAGATCAAAATTGGTTTTCTTCAGGGGCATTAAGGACCGTATCTGAAAGCGAATTCAGGGATGGAAAAGCAAGCTGCTGTCAGGAGGAGGGAAGGAGGTATTAATCAAGGCAGTTGCTCAGGCTGTTCCGTCACATGCGATGAGTATCTTTTTAATGCCAAAATCTTTTTGCAATCAGGTCAATGCCATGATCAGCAAATTCTGGTGGGGAGAGAAGAACGGGAAGAGGAAGTTGAGCTGGGTGGCATGGAAAGACATATGCATGCCCAAATGTTGTGGTGGAATGGGGTTTAGGGACCTCTATAAGTTCAATTGCGCTCTTCTTGCTAAGCAAGTCTGGAGACTGATCACATCTCCTCATTCCCTTTGCCACAGAGTCCTAAAGGCCCGATACTTCCCGAATACTGACATTTGGCATTGTGGTGTGAAACCGGCGGACTCCTTCACTTGGAGGAGCATTTTGAAAGCGAGAGATGTAATCCTGACGGGATGCAGATGGCGGATTGATAACGGCGATCGGGTGAAGGTGTTCTTCGACAATTGGCTGCAAAACAAAGTTCACAAGGTCGGACCTCTCCCTTCCTCTATGCCGGATGATATGACTGTCAACCATCTCTTCGATGAGGCTACAAAATCATGGAATAAGGATCGTGTGGTTGCGGCTTTGGGTAAGAACTGCTGGGCGGAAGTCAATTCGATTCCCCTTCCCAGGGGAGCTGTGGATGATTGCATGTATTGGGTTCACGGGTCTTATACTGTCAAGTCAGCTTATAGGATGCTATGTGGTGGGTCTGATACGCGGGTTCAGGTCGGCATGTTTCGGGCTATCTGGCGAACGTAGCTCCCATCAAAAGTTGTCATTTTTGGGTGGAGATTGGTCAAGGATGTTCTCCCTACTTTACTAAACCTCAACCGCCTAGGTATTGTAATGGACTTACGATGTGTTTTTTGCAGGGAGGAAATTGAAGACGTTAATCATCTCTTTATCAGGTGCGCGGCGACTAGAGATATCTGCAGATGTGTTACGAGAGGGGATCCCCTTAGGCTATCGGTTATGGAGGTAGTTGAGGCTTGTGTACGAGACAGGAGGCGCGATGATCTGACCTTTTTCATTCTTTGTTGTTGGCGGATCTGGTTCCTTCGCAACAAGTTCCGTGAGGATGGTGTCCAACCACAATTTGATGGAACCGTTGCTTGGTGCAGAGAATATCTTAATCAGCACAGAATGACGCATTTGGTGCCACACCCGGAGCTGAGCAGTGCAGCCTTGGTAACTAGATGGACAAAACCCCCTGGAGGTTTTGTTAAGATTAACATGGACAGTTGATGTCTTGCGGATCGACATGGATTTGGATGTGCTGCAGTTATCAGAGATTCGATGGGTTCCTTTATTGCTGCTCGGGGATGGAAGAGGTCTGGAGCGAGTGAACCTCTATTCATGGAGGCATCCGCTTTTCTTCTGGGAATCAAATGGGTCATCCAACTAAACTTCTGGCGGGCGCAATTTGAAACTGACTCGCTTGTGCTCTACAAGTTTTTGTCCAACCGCGACCCTATTCCATCCCCGGTGGGAATCATCATTGAGAAGATTAGATCATTTTTGTCTTCATCAGAGTTTTTTTCTGTTCATCATGTGTTAAGGCAGGGAAACGCAGTTGCGCACTCCCTAGCTGATTTGGTATCCGCCTCGTGTGAAGTTAATCATTTGTGGTGGGGTGTTCCACCTCAAGATATCATTGGGAAAATTTGTATAGATAATTTTTTGGTAATGAATTCAGCGGATTCCGCTGTCCTTCCTTTCTCTCAAACTGAGAGGCAGAGGCTATCCTTCCATCAATATATATATATATATATATATATGTATGTATATGTATGTATCTTCTAGTTCAAAGGAAGCTGCGACACTTGCGACATTAGAATGCTCCGGGGTACTTAATTTAAGCATGGAAGCTGGTACTTACTTTTAATTTTTAATTTTTAATTTTAAATCTAAATCATTTACCCTATTTAACACATGTTATTTTATCATGATTTCAAACATAGTTTTTATTGAAAACTTAAATCTTGTAAAAGATAAGATTTTAAGAATGAATATACAATTATTAAAATTTTGAACACTGTATTATAAATAAAAATTTGCGATGGATATAATTTTTTGAATCATACATAAATTCACGAGGATAAAGGTGATAGATGCTTTAGATTTTTTTAAAAATTTTAAAAATTAGTTTAGATTTTAAAAATATTTAAAATTTAAAAACTATGAGTATAGCAAGTTGAAGCATGGATTTATTAGGCCTATTGAAAAAATATTTTCTATTTTTTTAATTTTTTATCATGAACATGTAGAGCTAGGTCTATTGAACATATAAATTAAGTTTTATTATTTTTAGATGATTTTAATTATTTTTTATTTTTAAATACAGTAGTATTTCTTAAATTTTTGTTTTAAAAATTTACAAAAATGCCACTATATTTAAAAATAAAAATACTTAAAATCATCTAAAAATAGTAAAACTTGATTTATAGGTTAAATAACCTAGCTATACATGTCCGTGGAAAAAAATAATCTAGTTTGAACAATCAACTATTATTACATTTTAATGCATATATAAATAGAACTAATATTTTTCTTAATTTACATATGAATAATCTAGTTTGAGCACATGTGTCTCATGCATATATTTGATTCGGATGAAATTTTGGTTTCTAGCTAAATAAATGATGCTATATTATGTGGATAAATGATTTTATGAAGTATTATTACATTCTAATATATACACAACTAGATCTAAGTAATTCTTTCTTAATTTACATATGAATAATCTAGTTTAAGCAAATATGTCTCATGCATATATTTGATTTAGATGAAATTTTGGTCTTCTAGCTAAACAAACGATGCTAAATATAATAAATATATTGTATTTTCTATCAATCATTTACATCTTAAATAGAAAAGAGTTGCATAAATTCACTCATATGTAACTCGGAGCTGAATTTTCTGCTTAGCTTACAAAGATCACCTCTTCCACATTTGCTATTTAAGACTACTATATTATGTTTTTTTATGAGAACTGTATTTGTATTTGGTTGTTATTAGTGCTTAGGTGCACCAGGTTGTAAAATTCATTTTTAATTTTTTTTGAAATTTTTTATAAAGCTGTTAATCTAAGTGTATTTAACATTTATTTAAATTTTTACCATCTTTGGAAGTTTGTAAATATTTTTAAGTTTTTTTGAAAAAAAGGGTATTTTAGACATTTGAAATAACTAAAATACCCTATTTTTAAAAAACAAAACATACGCAAATCTCCAAAATAGTAAAACTTAACAAATATGTTCAATGCACTTAGATTAATAATTTTATAAAAAAATTCAAAAAATAAAAAAAATTATTCTAAGGTGCACTGAAGCTTAGTACATTCGTGAGCATGCAATCAAATGTCATTCAAGATTTAATCACTGAAAGTCCCATATTAATTGCAGTCTAGGCATTATGTTTAACGTCAAGTCAATGGACACTGCAGAGAAGTGATAAAGGTGAATTTTAGGAGAAGGGAAAAATGAAACAAATGTCGTAATCAATTTTAAATCTTAAACTTGCAATTGATTGATTTTTATTTTTATTTTGCATTTTTAGACACTAAATGTTTATCATTTGAACCACACTTAGCCCGGTCCCAAAAACTTTTTTGAATTTGTCTTAGTTTTTTCATAAACTTGTTAATTTAGATATATTGAATATGTAAATCCAGTTTTATAATTTTTAGATACATATATAGTTAAAATGCTTAGATACTCGTATATTTAAAATTTTTAAATATATATGTTCAAAATTGATACTCTTTGTGATGCCATGACTACAAGGGTTGGAGTCTTGCCAAGTGCAGTAGTTGCTTCCCCAATAAGAGTATTACGATTATCTCCCTTAAGAGTGGGAGTATTTACAAGATGCCCCCCATGATGAATGTTGTAAAAGTGTCTAATTTATAATATCAAGATGTTATGATATAGATATAATACCAATAAAAAAGTTCAAATATCAAATATATCCAGATTAATAAAATTTAGAAAAAATGATATAAGGTCTTCCTTTATATGAAAACTCTCTTCTATGTAATTTTTTCATTTTTAATATATATCAATGGTTGATAAAAATCTAATCTATCTATTGTATTTAATATTATGTATATTATCATAAAAATTCTCTCATTTGTTTAATATCATTATATATGAGTCTCATCTGTAAATGTGCAAAATCAACTTTAAAAATAATTTAATATTAAAAATTAATTAAGTAGTATTTTTAACATCTAAACCATTTAAAATATCACTATTGTATGAATAAATGATTTTATAAAGTATTGTTACATTCTTATACATATATACCACCTTTGTGCGTACTTTCTAAAAAATAATTTAGTATATCAACTATCTTACAACTCTTTTTTTCACTTTCGTCATGTATTCTATTTCTGCATGTATCAATGTTATCTAGTTCTATTTTGTTTCTATCTTGTATCTTATTTAGGGGTATTAACGGATCGGGTTGGGTGGGTTGGAGCCTAATCATAATTCATTTAAAATATCTCGACTATAATTCGTTTATTAATCCATTTAAAAAATCTTAACTCTAATCCATTTACAATCCATTTAATAAATAAGTTGATGAGTTGTTAACAGGTTGTATAGCAGACAACCTGAAAGCTTAGACTTTAGTTAACGATAATCTCGCAGAGAGAAATGAGAGAGAATTTTCAGTGCGGGGAAAATATAAATAGGACAGTAACAGGAAAATGTAATTGGGACAACAGCAGAAAAATAAAAATTAATTGATAAGGGGAAGACTTAGAGATGAAAAATAACCTAAGGGTTTACATTTGTATATATATACATAACTTTCAATGAGTTAACGAGTTAAATAGATTGAATGAATTAAATGGGTCATATGGGTTAAACGGGTTACTATACAAATTGACGTGTTACAAAATCTCAATCTTAATCGGTTTATTTAATTAAATGGTTAAACGGATTGGTGGATCATAATCTATTTATTCAAAAATCTCAACTCAAACCTATTTACAAATGGAGTAGACGAGTTTATCATGACCATTAACACCCCTAATCTTATTACAACACTGGTATATTTTTTAAAAAAATATTGCCTTTCCTTTTGTCCACTCTATCCAGGGAAAGACCCCGCGAAAGTTATGAAAATCTTTGTGTCAACTTAGCTCGCCAGCCGCGTTATTAAAGATCGCTGCCACTACCAAAAACTAAATGCCCCAACACCATCCATCAATAAGAATATCTAATCCTTCAGCTAGCGATGATATGATGGCAACATGTCAAAGTCCGTACGTCCATCTTCATGAGAAAATTTTGGAATATTTAATTAATTGAAATTTTTATGAATTTGTTTGTACTATTTTTTTGATAAAAGAATGACCATCACTTTCCCATCTCCCCGTGCTCAAGAGAATGAAATTGACAGGGGAGACAGACAGGGAACCATCCAGTATTTCATTTTCAAAAAATTACAAGAAAGAATAAGGGTCTACAACATTGGATTCCGATCCTGTGCACCCGCACTTAGCTTTGGTGCACCTAGATGCATTAACCCATTTTTTTTATTTTTTTAAAATTTTTTTATACAAGTGTTAATTTAAGTGTATTTAACATGTGTATCAATTGTTACCATTTTTGGAGTATTTTAGATATTTATTTTTTATTTTTGAAAATTAGTGGCATTTTATGTAAATATCTAAAATACTCCAAAAATGGTAAAAATTGATACGCATGTTAAACACTTATATTAACACTTGTTTAAAAATTTTCAAAAAAAATTAAAAAATGAGTTAATGCACTAGAGTGTACCGAAGCTAAGTGCACCCGAGTGCACGGGATCACGATCCTACCAATGTTATTAAAATCGGACCGGACCGGCCGGTCCAACCGGTCCGACTGGGAACCGGTCCCAAGTCCGGTTCGAATCACTATGGTTCGATTCATAAGCAAAAAATCGCCCGAACCGGTAAACCGGCGGTCGAACCGGAATGACCGGTTCAACCGGGTTCGACCAGTCGGATAATAAACTAATATTAAATATATATATTTAAAAAAATGGATGGAAGGATCGATCAGCCGACGCCCGATTTCTTCCCCTTGCTTAGAAAATGGAAACCCTAGCCGACGCCCGAGTCCCGACACCCTCTTTCTTCCTCGTCGCCGTCCGCTACAGTTGCTATCATCCGGGCACCTTATCAGCCGTCGTCTTCGTCGCCAGGCGCTACGCGCGCTGCCGTTGACTCGCTCGTCCGTCATCGTCTTCGTCGCCGGCCACTACACACGCAGTCGCTGCCTCGCCCGTGCCATTGTCTTCGTCGCCGTTCGTGTCCGCACCGTCGGGCCCTAGACGCGCTGCCGCCAGCACTATCCGCTTACTCCACCCTCGTTGTCGACTCGTCAGGCACGCACTGCCGCCCGCCGTCTCTGCCTATGGTTGCTCCGGTCGCCGTCTCCCTATCGCCGTCTCTCCGGTCAGCAGTGAAACTGCAAAACAGTATATTCAAATTTCATTATTTCAATGCTTTAATCTTCATTTAACAAATTTTAAAATGTTAGTTTTAATGTAGTTAATCTTTCAGGTCAGTTAATGTAGTTAATTTTTTAAAACTCGCTATTAATTTTTTTCCTGCATATTTTGTTCTTATATTGTGATCCTTAAAATCCAACATATATATTTAAGATTTATAAAAATATAAGTTTATCAATATATTTAATTAATTATTTAAAATTTTAAAAAAATTAATATTTATTACATCATAAATATGTCATGTTGACGTCACCGGTTCAAACCAGACCAGTTCCTTTATCGGTTCAATCACCGGTTCGGTTCTGACAACATTGAATCCTACAACATTCCCAACCCAATGATATGATGAAAAAATAAGAATGCAATCAAAGCAATGGGGGAGTTTATCTTGTTAATGATCAGCCCTATAGCAGAAAATATAGGTCCTTCAGCCTCCCAAAAATCCAAGAGAATTAATTAATCAGATTCCACCAGTAAAGGTTGTAGTTTGACTTCCAATACCCGCTTTACTGCATCCAAAATAGTCTTGGCTTCGATTACCAGCGGATCCATCATCCCTAAACTTCCAATCTTTTGCAGCAATAAAGAATCCCCTTGCATCTCTCATGACTACAACAAATCCAATGCAATATTTGTCCAAATTTCATCTTCTATCCACGTTAATTTTAAAGGCGCCAGCCAGTGGTTTGGTCCGCCTTGATACTAGCTGAGGCTAAGAAGTCAAGTATCCATGAGGTACTTTGCCCTGGTACGGTGGTTTGTTCCACCTTGATACACTAATCTGTAATGTGTATAAAATCAGGGGGTTACCCTCCTCCCTAAGATGATTTCTCATATGCCAAATATACTAATAGAATAGTAAGAAAAGAGAGAAGATGTTCATCCCTTTTGCCTTACCTAAAATGGAATTGGTGTTGCGAACACTTCTAAAACCATCAATATTGCTTAAAAGTCTCCTCTTAGCCAACCGGACCATATCACTCTGTAGAAAAAGATGATCAATATCCTCAACTTAGTTTTTGCAAAATAGACAATTTGAATCAACTGAAATCCCACGTCTGTGTAGATTCAGCAGAGTTAGCAGGACATCCTTGAATCTTTGCAAAACAGACTTTACTCAGTAGTTTCTTTTTCCATATCGCCTTATAGGTAGCAATTTCATATGAACCCCCATTCTCATCAATTCTATAGTAATTTTTGGCCTTTTTCATCAAGACCCTATTGGCTGACTCAACCTTGTAAACACCATCAGGCTCATGAGCCCAAAATCACGTACCTTCTTCATCTCTTTGTTTAAGGGAATTAGGTTTGTTTTGTACCGTCTTGATTCTCTAGTGCTGCCATAACATCATCCCTTTTCCATGTCCAAGTGCTATTATCTATAAAGTGATTGATCAAAACATCATTAGGCAAAGAAGATGGAAGAGGTCCTCCTCTTTATAATAAAGAATTCATCCACTTATTTGTAAAGAAGTGTACTTTGTGACCATTATCGATCCTCCATTAATAGTCATTTCCTAACACAAATTTGGCATTAAGCATGCTTCTCTAAGTATATGAGTTAGTTAGTCATTGTTTGCTCCCTCACAATTCTCATTTTTAAAGTATTCCACTGTCAATACCTCATAACATAATGAATCCATGGTAGTTCCCAAGCGCCACACCTGCTTAGCCAAAAAAGCATAATTGAAGGTTAAGATATCTCCAAATCCCTAGCCTTTGGTTTACACATCCTTTCATGCAACCCAACTCGTTTCCATTTTCTCCCTTGTCTCTCCACCAAAATGTTCGTAGCAGCCCACGAGTCTAAAAATAGAAGCTTTGGGACAGAAGGAATATACTCATTGTGTCTGTCCGGATGGCCTATCCAGCAACCTTTATGAGAGTTTCCTTCCCACTCCATGAGAAGAGTTTTTCTTTCCATCTTGAATTTTCCTCCAAACTTGGTCTTTTAGATCCTTGAAGATAGATTTCTTTGATTTATTAAACCAAGCAGGAAGGCCAAATATAATAGAGAATTTCTTTGTTCGAAGATCCAAGTAAGCCAATTAACTCATTTCTTAAAGCTGCACTTGCATTGAAGCTAAAAAAACTATAGTTTTATCAATATAATTGTTACTTGGTAACTTAAATCTCAAGACTCCTACTATGTCATGTAACCTAATTGCATTACACTGCAAGCACTTTTTCTTTATATCAAGTTCATGCAATGCACCCATGTCCATCGTGTTACTCATTTGCATCCCAAATTGGTTTAGCCCTTAAGCGAGTAGGGTGCAAATCGGATGGGGTACTTGCGGATTGACCCGTTGAGTAGGATATATTCCTATTTTTCTACCCATAAAGTATGTTATATTTCAAATAAAAAATGCCTGGTGTAATTAGGGTAAAGTATGTTCTAAGATTCAGATATCTAGAATGATCCTCAATTACAAATAAATAAATATATATATATATATTCAACATCTCCTTCATGAATTATATTACAAATAAAACATTTCTTTTAGGGGTCCCAGTTATATGCTCCTGGGTGCACTTAGACTTGGTGCACCTGGGTGCATTTAACTTTTTTTTATTTTTTTCAAAATTTTTATAAGATCGTTAATCTAAGTATGTTTAATATGTGTATCAATTTTTACCATTTTTAGAATTTTTAGATTTTTTTTGAATTTTTAAAAATTAGTAGCATTTTATACACACTCGTCTTATAGGGTTTTTTGTTTTTTATTACGTTTATACACACTACAACATATGATATTACAATCAAGTACATTTAACCCTCATAATATGGAGAAATTTTTCTATAAATGCCTCTACATTAGGGGAAAATTTGTAAAAACACTTCCACACAAGGGGTAATCAATAAAACACCTTGCATAGCTATAGGACTCGAACATCAAAATGGTAGCTTTCGTGCCATTGATGTTACCACCAGGCCACGTGCATGGTGGTAAGGTGAGTTTATTTAGTTATATAACTTTTCAGTAATATTTTTTATTCTCTACAACTATCTTGTTAAAAAAAATTATATTTTTTATACAACTACCTCAGTTTTCAATCATTTACAAACAACTACCCATATAACTAACAGATCAATTTAATAAATACATTTTAAAACTATATCATTGTTATATTCTTTGATCGGAAATAACAATTCAATTACCAAGAAGACCTAATAAACAGAGAATTCAAAAAGAAATTTGGTAGGCCCCACCATACTTCACACGAGTCATCATTTATAGCCGCAAATGAGACTAGATTATAGGCTACTACATTACGTATGGGTAGAACATGAAGATAGTAGGAAGAGAGAAAAGTAGAGATGTTGGCTATAAATTCTTGAATTAAGGTATCCACAGGAGCTAGTCCCATAAAGAAAACGAGACAGAATGGGACTGCCGTCATTTAGGAAGTCAATCAAAAGTAACAACTCATTCTCAATCTCAAGGTGTTGAATTTCTAATTCCACTTCCCAACCCATATCAAATTGGATAGCCATAGCCTCCATGGTTACAGAATCCGATATCCCCTAAATTTTCCTTGAAAAAACTGCCCTAAATCATTCTTGTTTATACGTCCATCCACATTTATCTTATAGTTGCCCTGGTTTGGTCTCGCCCATCTCAAAATTTACTCCTTCCCAAGAAGATTCATGGTCCACATCCATTTGGATTATCGAAATCATCTTTATATCTTCCACAACACTCGAAAACGTCATCAAAATTTAGTTGAATATCACTCTCCCTTATCTGGTTTCTTAAATATCAAATCATCCACCAAAGAATGATAAACATAGATAGATCCTCACCTCCCTGCTGCCCTCCTAGTTGCCTTAACATGCACATTATGGCCCGTCAGGGAGTCTTAAGCTTCTATCGGCTACCAATTTCCTTCTGAATTCCATTATCTTTGTACGAAACACAAAAAGATGTTGTGCATCTTCTCTTGCTTACAGAGAATACAAGTTGGATCTAGCCTCAAGCCCCTTCTATTCAAATTAGTTCTTCTTGGCAATGAATTCATAGCAAATTTCCAAGTGAACGCTCTGATTTTGTTTGATATACATGACTTCGATATCTGTTCAAATACTTGTTTATTCTGTTTGTCCAACTTGACGTGCAAAAAGGAAGAATTTCTTTTTTGATAAAAGGAATAACTCTACCCCGTCCCCCCTCATTCTGAAAAGGGTTCGGGATAGAGTAATCCGATGAATTCATTGCCAAAAAATTGTCCGCATAAATTTTCTCAACAATAGCTTGTGGGGGGTTTCCCCACCATGACATACATTCCAACTTAGAAATAGAAATCAGGTCCACAACAGCATGAGCAACCGTGTTCCCCTGTCTCAGGACATAGTGGACTGAAAGATGAGCATTGGCTTTTAGAGTTGATCTAATCTCTGAGATAAAGTGGCCCATAGGTGAGAGAATTTGGCTTTTATTGGTCAGATATGTGCAAAGAATAAGCGAATCAGACTCAATCTAGACATTGGGGAGCTTGAGATGGATAGCCCACAAAGTACCGAGACGAAACGCGTTTGCTTCTCACATAAGTGGCTCCCCCCCCCCCCCCCCCCCCCCCCC
>JAXCLR010003019.1:0-14822 GCA_035584095.1 Annona squamosa | reverse complement strand
TCAGGTGGGGCCCACAGTGCATGGACTGCACGGTGCAGTCGCATGCACTGGATCATTTCCCATATATATATATATATATATATATATATTTCATTTCCATTTTTTTTGCCATCAATTTTCTTTTTGTTCTGATTTTTCTCTTTCTTTTCATTTTCTCTTTTCTTTTTTCTTCTTTTTTTTAGATGAAAAATCATATCAATCATATAATCGTAGTAGACCGACGGTTAAAAAAATACCTCATCAAATGCCCCATCAGAAATTATGCTGTCGTGGGCTACTTGTAAAGGCATGATTCCTGACATGTTGTGTGACTGGCCTTTCTTGATTCATTTTCTTTTCTTTTTGGAATAACATGACGTGCTTTTACCATTAATGAGATTTTTTTTCTTCTTTTTTTTAGTTGGGCACAACGCTTCAAGAGCTTTGAGAGTCAACGAGCCCGTACCCCTGTGATTTACAGGTTTGAGGTACCGCTCCACAGCTATTTATACTTAGCAGATTTCATTCAATGCCTCCCTTTTATGCTGAGCCGTATATATTTTTTCCTCTCTTTTTCTTTCTTCTTTTTTCTTTTTTCTTTTTTTTTTTTGAAATGACCCACTCATGGGTTCTACTGGCTTCTTATTTCAGATTCGACGGTCACTGCCCGATTTGGGTTCTTAAGAGGAGTATTTTGATTGCTGACACTAAAGCATCAGCAACTTTATACTTTTGTAGAAAAGTCGAAACATGCAGTAGTTCTCTTCTTTTTCTTCTTCTCTTTTGTTTTTTGAAGTTTGATAGTTCTTTCTTTTTTTTTTTTTTTGAAATTTGATATATATGTGTGTGAATATATATATATATATTGCAGGCAATGGCTTCTCCAGAATTTCCTATTCTTTCACTAAGAGAGAAATCAGCGGTGAAAAAGTGACGTTCTTCCCTTGAGGAGCCAAAGGATAGCACGACTCCTTTTTCCGAAGTAATTTCAATTGCAGTGCCTCCGACGTCACCTTCTCTCATAAAGAAGCGTAAGGTTGTTGCATATGCCCGTAGGAAGTCTAAAAGGCAAAAATCCTTCTTGAAGAAAAATGAGCCTTCCAAGAAGAGCTCTCTCGAAGAAATGATGGCATCTAAGAAAAGTAACATGTTCTGAGGAAGAGAACTGTGCAGAGTGACAAAAAGTATGATCTCTTCTTCGGTCGCCCTTGTGGGGGCTGCTCTTCTTATTTTGGATGGTATTCGGCCTTGGCAAGCCGTGAATGCTTCGAATGTTCACATGGGCTTTCTCACTTCAACCCCATGCGTTGTCACCTTATGGAAGACATTAATGGTCGCTCTACTCGGATCTTTATGATCCTAGAGAAGATTTTCATCGAGCGTTTTGAATTGCCAAGAAGGTTATATCTTCGGAAAAGGTGTTGCTGCAACTAATCCCTGCAAGACCTTTTTTGGTTGCTTTCTTCTCCCGACTAGGGCTTTAGGCAATCCCCATAATTTTATCATAGAGACTTTTCGCTGGTTGCAAAAGGATCTAGAAGACTATTCTTTTATCAGCAAAGAGGGTGCGAATGTCTACCGTGGCTGTTTGGGCAACATTCCGGGCTTTGATCAATGGGGACAACATCTGATCTCTCATCATGAGGTGGTGCTTACAGTCGCTGGTGTGAAAGATGTGATCTTAATCACTGGAGAGGGATTTTTAGAAAGACAACATCATCATCAATGCCTTTGTAAGTTTCTAGTCATCAGCAACTAACTCCTTTATATTTTCATTTAGAGAGATGATCATTACTTTGTGGGATCTGAAGAGGATATGCGGTCTCCCTGTATGTGGATTGCCTTTTGACGAGTGTACCCCTCTAAACTCTACGTTCAACAAGAACTCGATTGCTTTAAAGGTCATAGATCTTCTTGATGAGTTATATCAGATGACCAAGAAGGAAAAGTTCACGGCGAGAGACTAGGTGACATTATTTTCAAGGGTTTCTGACCAACGGGTATCTAATGACAACTGACCTTCTAATATTGTTGAGTTTCATGCCAGTGGGCAAGGCGGCCTGTGGCTTCCCCTTAAGTGCCTACAATAAGTACAACCTGAGGTCAAGCTTACCCTTTTTTGTGGCTTTGGATTTCTGTGGTCATCTGTCCTTCCTCTTCAGCCTACGGCCTTGTAAAATGGTCATGTCTTCATGTTGCTTGCGAGATGACTTAAGGCAAGCGCTTCGCTTTGGCACCTCGAGTATTGTGTGATATTTATAAGGGTTTGAATCAGATTATATATAATGAGAAAGGCCCAGGGCACTCTATTTCCTATTGCCTGGCTCACTTTCTCCTTGGCTGGCTTGGATTTTATTTCCCAGAGATTTATGGAGTCGAGGACATTGCCCAATTTCCTTCTCAAGGTTTGATATTGAAGAAATTTGCCAAGCGTAACTTAGCCAGCTATAGTTTTGAAAATATGACCAGGCTTCTTATCCAAGCCGGTTATTTTGAAGAGAGGTTCTTTCATATGGTTGCCACTTACAAGTGGTCGACAAAATCTTCCTCTACGGGGCTAAAGTCTCTTGGCTTATAGGGATGGTCCTTGTTTTGAGGTTGAGCCGTACTATCCTCATAGGTTTGCCTGTTAGTTTGGCTTTGATCAAGACATTCCTGCATATCTTCCCCGCATCCCAAGATATCAAAGGGAAGTTGGGGTTAGATCTCTTCACTGGCTTGCGGTATGCTCGCGCTTTGAGGGAGTTAAGTTCTCTTATGAGCTGAAATTTCCTTTGTTTGACCGTCAAGTCCGTGCAACTCAAGATTATGTTCATTAGTATGGCATATGTGCAGTAAAGGTTGTCGAGTAAGTTGCGCCTAAATCTCACTTTTGGGCTTTTAAACCCCTTGACTTGACCACTAGCTGGGGTGAACTAGGCTTGATGATGCCCTTTGAGATTAGACGCTTCAAGGAACCAGATGTGGAGGAGACGGAGGCTTGTTGTGTCCAACACATCGATTCCTTCAAGGCCTACCCTGGGATCGTCGTTTATAGCTTTCACTGCACTAACTGGGTTATTAAAGGAAAAGAGTATATTCATTGCGACACTGAGCCAGTCAAGAAGACCTTATGGGAGTTAGCTGCTGAAAAGGCAGTTTCAGCAGCTTCTCAAAAGGACCAGAAACCCATGGAGACTTGGAGTATGTTTCTTCTCTCCTCTTCTCCTTTTTTCTTTTTTATCCTTATCTATCCCCTTTTTTAGAATACAATGTCATGCTTCCCGAGGTTATATATCCACCAAAGCCAATCGGTCACTTTTGGTCTCCCAATCGTCCCACCAACTCAGAGGCTACAGAGTCATTAACAATACATGACACTCGTGGCAAGAAGTGAAAAATTCAGAGAACGAGGGATTTATCTCCAATTGCTAGACTTTCAAATCTTTCCCAAGGAAAAAATTCTTCAGAGCAAGGAGAAGCTATGAGACCTTCTAAAGTTGATATACCAAGAGAGTCTGATAAAAGGTCATATCCCATTTTCAAATCACCGAGTCATCTGAGGAAGGGGACGTTGTAGCAGAGCCAAATGTTGCAATAAATTCTTCCAATGACCATGAAGTGAGCAAGGGAATGCATGTCGAGGTGCAGAACAACTCTCCTGTGCTACTGGATTCCAGCAACCATGCTTTGAGTGACCTCTTGGGCTTCTATGTAGATCTAAACATGGGTCAAATTGACCAACCGATGCGGTCTTGTGATAGCGGGTCTATATTTTCTGATAATATCTTCATGAGGAATTTTCTAGGGGTCCAAACTCTCAAGGCATGTCAATCTCCATCATCAATAGCCCAAGATACCCCCATGAAAAGTGACTCATTCTGATGATAGGACGCCTTAGTTGTCGAAGTATCCGATGACGATATCAAGGTGAGGAGAATTTGACACTGATAGAGTCGTTGCCCTTTTGTACTACATCACCAAGTATTTGTACTTCGGCTTTTCACCTAGTTAACTTCCTGTTTTGACATCTTGATTTGTATTTTTCAGCCTTAGGATCTGGTCACTCAAGTAGTCCTTACTTTAGTTCAATCGGTCCTAGTACTAGCGTGAGCTCAAGTGGGGCTCGTCAGCTTCTTGATGTCAAAGATTGCTTCTTGAATCCTTTTCATCATTTCTTTTTAACTTTCAAGGCGATCAAGGTAGAGCAGTTAGAGCAACGGGATCTCAAGCGTCTAAGGCGTGCAATAGCATAATTCAAGGGATGCATCATTTCTTCTTTGAGGGACATGGATTCTCCTAATAATGTCACCGAAGCGTTGGATATTTGTGAAGACTTTTCTATGGTCCTGGATAGGCTCCAACTTTGCATTTCTGGTTTTGGTGATGCCATACTCTCACTGGAGAAGTTGCATGCCCATTGGCGAGAGCTCAATGCTGCTGCACGACCCTTGGTTTCTACAAAAGATCTAGCGTCTGTAGAAGCCGACCTCGCCAAATGTAGAGATAGCCTTGCTCAACTTAAGGAACGTAACCTCCAGGTCGCAAAGGAGATGGAAGATAAAAAGATGATTGCCGAGGAGATCCGAGTGTCCATAGCAGCCAAATAGGCCGAGGTTTGTCGCATTGTCACTTCGATCTTTGTGGATAGAAGTAGACTAAATTCATTGACTTCTACCTCCAACAAACTTCAAGCCGAAGTGGACCTCTGCAAAGTGAGAATTGATTCAGAGAGTCAGGATATTTCTACTATGGAGGCTAAGGTTGAAGAGCTGCGGGCATATAAAGTTCCTCCTGTTGATATAGTGAACTCTATCCGAGTTTTGAAGGAGTCTTTTTCTTCTACAAGGGAGACTGTAGAGATTCTCTTGCAAAATTTGTATATATGACTTCTTTGTAATTTCTACGGATAGTATTTTTTTCAGTAACTCCCATTTACAATTGCTTTGACTTGATTCTCGCAATTAACAACTTCATATGTGTCATTGCCATAGACCCTCTCAATGATGTAAGGTCCTTCTCATTTAGGCTTGAATTTACTGGTAAGTTTGCCCCCGGTCATAAGCTTCGTGCGTAGCTTTAGCATCAAATCTTCTCTTTTGAATGAGTGACGCTTCACAATTTTATTATATGCTTCGACCATCCAAGATTGATAGAGTTCGATTCGTTGTCGTGCTTGAATTCGCTTTTAATATAGTGTTTCGAGCTCGTCAAAATGAAGTTTGGCTTGTTGTTTAGTAGTTAACCCAGAATGGATAGCAACCCTTAAGGATGCTAACTGGATCTCCACTGGTAAAACTGCTTCAGCACCAAAAAGTAGTGAATATGACATTGCTCCCATCGCAATTTGATGTGTGGTTCTATAGGCCCACAGTGCTTCGGGTAACCTCTCATGCCAATCTCGATTATTTTGCACAGTGGTCTTTTTGAGGATTCGAATGATATTTTTGTTAAATGCCTTTGCTTGACCATTTTCTTGTGGGTAATAGAGCAATGAGAACACTTGCTTGATTCCAAACTTCTAGCATAACTGATTTACTTTGTCATTTTTGAATGGTGTGCCATTATTTGAGGTGATTTGATAGGGGACACCATAATGGTAAATGATTTTGTGCTTGATAAATTCAACCACCTCTTATGCTCGGACTCTCTTGTAAGCTTTAGCTTCTGCCCACTTGGAGAAATAATCCATAGTGGCTAAAATATATAAGTGTCCTTTGGATGATGATGGGTTTATCGGACCAATAATATCAAAGCCCCACCAAGAGAAAGGGCATGAAATAGGTGCTGGAGACATTATTGAAGTAGGAATATGATAAATATATCCATGCATTTGACAAGCTTCATAGGATTTTGTAAAATTGATGGAGTCTTGGACCATTGTGGGCCAATAATAGCCTAATCTTCTGATCCTATGATAAAGATGACGTCCAAATTGGTGGGCACCACACTCGCTGGAGTGTGACTCTTTAATGTATCGTACAGGGTAGTGCTGTCGATTAGCAATCAATGAAAGGAAGAGGAAATTCATCCTTAGGGCATGATTCGTTTAGATGTCGAAAAACTACGCAAATGTGGATTTGCCCATTTTTCTTTTTGACGGGAACAACGCTAGAAATTCATTTCAAAAATTTGATTTCCCAAATGAATTTAGCATTAATGAGTTTTTCAACTTCTTTGATGATTTATTCCTTGAGCTTCGATCAAAACCTTCTCGGAGCTTGCTTGACTGGCTTTTTATCCCGCGTAATATGCAGATGGTGAATTGCAACTGCAGGGTTGAGCCCTGGAATACCCCTAAGCAAAAACATCTTTGAATTCACTCAAAAGCTGCCTTAACGTCGCCTTTTCTTTTTCGACCAGATTTTTGGCAATAAAAAGGGGTCTCGGGTTCTCCTCAGTTCCAAGATTGAATTCCTCGAGTGCATGAATAGTAGGCTGCCCTCCATCCTCAATCGCAGGTGGAGCGTCCTCTAGTTCCATTAATGCCTCTTCATCATTGCTAGAGTCATCGCTTGTGGAGATGCAGTAGGTGATAGCAAAGTTGATGTCTTCTTCTTCTTTATACCTGAGGCCAAGTTTTTTGTTACCCTTTTGATAATCAAGAGGTCTTTCAGATAACGGGATAGTGATGTCACTTCCAAGGCCTAAAAGAAGTGGTTTGTCGAGATAGAATCTCATAAAATTCATAATTTTCTTGCTTTCTCTGCTATAGCAATGAAAATCCCATTTCTTGAGCTTAGCGGTGGGCAAATACGAAGATTTGTTAGGGCTACCGTAAACTTTGCTATATTGCTTTATAAAATATTTTCTGGCAAGTTTTTCATCTTGAGGTCCCCACATACTTGGAGTAGATACATTAAACCCCACGAGCATTGCTAAAATCTCGTCGAGCGCTTCCCTAGGTTTTTAGTTTTTGTGAGCGGCCTCAGTGGTCATTCTGTCACTCTCACAGCAAAGTGACTTGGCTTCCTCACTGGCTGGTTCCGGAATCTCCGAAGAGCTTCCAAATCCACCGGAAACCTAGGGGAATTGGCTTGAGCCAGTTTAGCAACCTTTTCAGGACTTCTAGGTCCAAGTAGAACCGTGAGCATGCAGCAGCGTTGCTGTAGTTGCTAGGAGGTGGTATGGCTACCCCCTGTCGTTGTCGCGGTAGTGACTATACTGGATTGAGGCTCATATTTTCAAAATTGATTTGAAATTGAGCCCTTGGTTCTATCATTCCTCGTCCATGACCGTGTCCTCGACCACGACCTTAAAATTCCATCTTCTCACCCCTCGAGAATACGTCTATGCTTACTAGGGTAGGGGGAGCTTGAGATACCTCCTGCCGACCTTTTAATGTGGTTGCTTCAATTGCTTTCATTGAAGTGTTGATAGCAGATGCTAAGTCATAATACTTAGCATCAAAGTAAAATGATTCTGCTGTTGTAAATGGCTTATGGTCAGTAAAGATCCTTTTTTTTGACTCCATCCTTGTAATACTTGAAGCATTGATGCACTGTTGATCTGATGATCTTATTGTTGTGGAGCTAAGACCTCCCTAGTAGCAAGTTATATGAGGTCTTAGCATTAATCACAAAGCATGAGATTTTGGTGCAGAAGTCTTCTATGCTTATTTTCAACTCAATTAGGCTCATGGCCTTTTGAGTCCCTTGATTAAACCTGTGAATCACCACACTAGTGTCTTTTAATGCTGATGGAGAAATCCTGATCCTCCTGAGTGTTTGAAGGGGTAGGATATTAATCGCGGACCCAGTATCGATTATGATTCTGTTAACCAGTTCACTAGTCAGGTTGCCCGTAACATACGAAGGTCAGTTGTGATTAATGTTTCCAAGCAACAAATCCTCATTAGTGAATGAGATAATCTCATCACATTCAGTGGCGTTGACCAGGTAAGCGAGATGGATATTCTCGTTTGTCAGAGCACTAACTAGTGCATCCCTGGCTTCTTGCGACAATTGTAAGGCATCGTAAATACTGAGTCGAGTAGGGAGTCTCTTCAAGTGTTGAAGCACATCATAGCTTACTGAGGACTTCCCGTGATTGGCTGGTAAGTGCTGTTCTTATTGAGTACGAATTTCTTACACCGGGGCTTTACCCTTGTTTTCTGGTGTAATTCGACCAGATTGAAGGATTGCAAGAACATCCTCTTCAACTTGCACCATGTTGCAGGAGGTAAAGTCCTGAATGTTCGTAGCTAATATTCATAGTACGTCTGAGAAAAATGGTTGTACTTTTGGGATTTCAGAGAAATACCCACTCATTGACTTGATGCACTGGTGAATCATGATTTCTTCTTTATCGAATTCTTGGTTGATTATTCTACAGTTTATACATCTCAAGATGTAGTCATACTGAGATTCTCCTAATAAGGGGTGCATGACTTCTATCATCTCTGGAAGGAACTTCGTGTCATATTCATGGAATCTTAGGATAAACATATCAATGAACTCTTTCCATAAACCAAATGCTTCTTTGGGGATCGAGGAGATCTAGAGAAGAGAGCAACTATCATGGGCCAAGTACAAGACAAAGTGTTCGAGTGCAAACTCTTTTGTCTACCCCATTTGACAGACCGCCAGTGATAATCATCCAAGTGCGGCAATGCATACTTATGATTCTCATGGAATAACTGAATATGTGGTCAATCATAGCTTAACTCCCTAGCTAAGAAAGGGAACACTTGAAGCATGAGTGCATCGTTTAATTGTAGTATGTGCAGGACTTGGAATTGATTTGTCCTCCCAAAACCCTCGAGATCGCTAAAAATTACCTCTTATTTGAAGCCTTCATTGACCCACCGGATTACCTTTATAAAAGTTTTGGCTTCAAAGGTCTTGTACCCATTGTCAGTCGGAGGGTATACTGCATCTAAAAGGTACTTCGTGACCACTTCAGGTTCAGGAAATCATATGGCTAAGGGATCGCTACAGGTACTATCTCTGAGATAATTTACGTAATGAGCAGTGGATTCTTGACTATATTGTATTTTCCTCAAGTACTTACTAGGAAACTGCTCTCTTTGCTTTGATAGGAAGTAGACCAAGAATGTGTCTATTAAGATGACACACTCGGTAATTTCTTTGATATGATTATCTCGGTACCAAGACATCATTGATTTCCCTAGTGAGTACCAGAAGTAGTCCACTCTGGTTTCCCAGGATGCTGGCAATAGTCGAGATTCTCGCAAATATGTGATGATGTGGTTTACTAGTGACATCCCAACTTCAAACTTGATATAGTTAAGGATGAGCACTGAGGCAGTTCTTCACCGCTTTGCAGGTTTGGACGTGGACACATTTATATGATAGCAAGTTTCAGTCTCTCCTTTGTTGCTATCTAGGTCCCAAAATGGACCATCCTCGGGGAACTCACATGGAGTAATGTTCTGCAATTCCTCAAGAATGTATCTCTCTTTTTCTAGTCAAGGTGATCTACCAGCAAGTCGTTGATAGAATGGGAGTAGCAACTCAGGTTGAAGAAAATCCATGATCAGCAATAGTTGCACCCGTGATGATTGCCTCAAATGCCTTGAGAAGAAAGGGAGAATGACCTTATCCCTTATTCTTTTGTCTTCTTTGTATAGATTTTTGAGACATCTTTTCGTCCATTTTAGACTTGGTAGTTTCCGAACCGCTTCCCAATCACCTCTTTCTGCCATCTCAATTGTTACAACATTCGATGAAGCTTGCACTAGAGGACTGAGTTTTATATTCCCCTTGTCAATGTAATCTTGCAATATTGCTTGGAGATCCCAGTAATTCTTAGTGGGGTGACCGACATATCGGTGGTAATTGCAATATCCCTGATGAGAAGTACGTCCAATTTCTTCTGGCCTTTTTGGGGCAGACAACTCGAATAGCCCGGTCAACATGAGGTGCTAGAATAGCGTCTTCATGTCATCTTCCCCATAGGCATATTGGATTTTCTCTCTTCGTAAGGGCTATGCAGGCTGCTCTTTTGTGGGTGGCTTTGCTTTATCTGGCTGCTTCTTAACCTTCGTAGTGTTCGTAGAGGTCTCTCCAGTTTTCTTTTTCTTAAACATAGTGATTGTGGATGACTCCTTCTTTTAGGCTTTTTGCTGAGATAATAAATACTATTTTCGACAAGCTTATATGGCTAGGGCCTGAAATGTACTTAGTTGTTCATTCATCAGCAAGGAGATTTTCGTCTTGATAACATTCTAACAAAGATTGACCTTCATTGTTTGAGAGAGGGGTGCTTGACATCGGTTAGCGGCCCTTTTTCATCTGGTGATGTAGTCTTCAACCGGCTCATCCTTTTTTTGGGACAAGGTTGATAACTCCTATAGTTGTACCTCTCATGTAGTATCAATGAATCGAGATGTGAACATTTCCTTCATCTTTTCCATGTTCGCATCGAGCCAGTTGGGAGAGATATGTAACACTAAAAAGCATTACCAGAAAGAGTATTGGGGAACATTCGAAGGTAAAAATTTGAATGGTGTGCCCAGTTGCCCATGACATAGTGGAATGATGCTAGGTGCTTTAACTCACTCCTTGTCCCATCAAATTGGATCTTCGGTGGCTTCAAATCCCTAGGTAGCAACTCTGCTTCAACCTCTGGGGGATAAGGCCTGTTGATTGTTGTTGTAGGGAACCCAATAAGTTGACGTGCCTAGAGACAAAGGCCTTCAGCCACAAGTTGATGCACCATCTCCTTCTGCGCGACAAACCCAGGTGGAGACCCCATGGGTGTATTTACTCATGCGTCTTGAGTTTGAGGGGTATTGATACGCAGATTATTGAACTGTGAAAAGCCTTGTTCCAATTTTGCATCTTCATTGTCCTCGGTCCACTGCCTAATTGGTTTCTCGCACTGATGGACTGATTGGCAGTTCCTTGGTGATAATGGCTGATGGGAACTTGTTGTCTTGTCTCCTGGAGTTTTCATAGCCCATTTCATATGCTTAATTTTCTCTTGGAGATCATGAATGAGCTAGGACTTGGGTGTAAGAACCTCTTCTTCTTCGCCTACCATGTAAGAGGCTTTAAATTGGCCTCTTGGGAGAGCAGTCCTAATACCTTCAGGATGAGAGAGGCTGCAGAATGGCGGCGTAATGGGCAATGTAGCTGCCCTTGACCAGGTCAACATCTCCGAAGCTTTTGAAGTGCTTAGCTGGGTGAGGTCCACCATGTTGACTTCCGTCGTTTGGAGGAGATGCCTCCTCCTTTTAGATTCTCTCTTGGGGTGCGGCATCCGGTGCTCTCCTTGGGACGGGGCCATATAGGTGCATAAGTCATATCCTCCCTCAGTTTGATCAATTAGGCGAATTGATTTTTGTGTATAAAATTTGGGATTAGCTTGAGCGCCAAACATGGATACATTGTATGGCGCTTATGAGGATACTGCCACTCGTTAAACAGTCTTGGCTTTTGAGATACTCTTAATTTGTGAGCATTTTGCAGTGGCTTCTTTTGCAGCCTACCCGTTTGTTGGGGGTATGAGAATAGCCTATGCCTGGCCTTGGTGGCAGTGGTGGTGAAACCTTCAAGTTTAAACGGGAAGTTGCTTTCCCAAACTGCTTTTTCTGATGTACTTTTTTCCTTAGCTTCCCTGATGCATGATGAGGAACCCTTACTATGTTGGTAGTATCATAGTGACCTGAAGACTTGGCTCTAGCTTATGAGCTAGATGGAGCAACGGTTGACTGAGAGGTGAGTGTGTCGGATCAGGGATGACAAATCGTAAGGTGACCAAATCAGATCGGACAATAATAGGTCCTTGCAGCTTGAATCGATCATCCCTTCCATCGGCTGATGGAGCATCAGGCCAGAAACCTTGGCAAGTCTTCTTGACTTCTTCCGCTCCCGAGTGTCATCTTGGTCCAGTCAGGAGGCTAGGTTAACAACCCTTGAGGCAGCCAGACCGAATTGGTGAGTGATAGTGCTTTGAACAGGATTTGGTACAGCTTTGCTCCCGTTTCACGAAACATTGGCTTCTGGTCGACAAGTTGGCGCTAGCCGGGTTGCAGTAGATTGTCTTGCAGACCTTTTCGTGGAGTGGGCACACAAGATAGGTTGTCTTGCATACTGTTGTGCTGCTGGTTGGGCTGGTGCAGCAAACCAATGGGCGAACTTCTCAGCATAGTTCGACCGTAGAGCAAGTGGGCCCATTCGGGTTTGCGCCTGCAAAGACTTTGTTGGTCGGACAAGAGTGGTCCTGGGGCTTTGAACAATAAGAGGCTCCTTAAGTGGTGCAGATCGATCCCTTCTTTGCCTGATTGTTGTAGGAAAGTAGTTAACGTGTCGATAGACACAATGTTCCGGTTTCTCTGGTACCCGAATGAAGTGATGCGAGATAGCCGCATCCATGTGGTTTGGCTTAGAAATGACAAAACCACCATTGGGCAAGAATCTGAAAGCCATCGAATACGCCATGAGATCTGTAAAGGAGCACTTCAGAGTGTTAGCAGTGAGAAATTAATTAAGCATATAAAGATCATAGTTTTCAGCTCTTAAAGATGAAGGGAGAATGTTTCACGTCGGGTTTACTATTTGTTCCGGCCTCGTGAGAAATTGTTAAAAATTGTTTTCCTCCAGTTTTGAAAATAAATGCTTAATTAATTCCCCAGCAAAATTTTAAAGCATTTAATCCTTTAACCGAGTCTGAAAAGTATATCACAGAAATATTTTGCATTTTATTTCACATTCTAATTTTACATCTCCAACGAGAAAACTCTTGATTAAAAGAGCTGAATACAATAGTCTATAAAAAATTCTTATTTTTATTGAAATAATGATAAAATGCATGGAAGATTTTTCTGCGTCTTCACAAGTGCACGAAAATTCGTGTCTAACAAAAATATAAAGATAAATGAGTACACTTCATCCCATGCCAAGACTCAAATGTGTGGTACACGACGTCACACGTCATGTCTTAAATGTGTGGTACATGACGCCACGCGCCATGACTTAAATGTGAGGTACATGATGCCACGCGTCATGTCTTAAATGTGTGGTACATAATGCCACGCGCCATGACTTAAATGTGAGATACATGACACCATGCGCCATGACTTAAATGTGAGTTTACACTTAGCCCGTCAACCAGCGACGACTCTGTTTGGGCATAATGAGAGGCCCGTCAGCTACACTAATGACCCTATACAACAAGCTAAGTATGCTCTCAGCTTTTGAATTTGCACAGTAGACTAGCGTCACCTGCTTTCAGCTTAATAAGCCAGTGATTCTTGCCTTCAGTCTTTGGATTGAATAATTTGGTGGTTTTACTAAGAAATGAATTTAACCGAATTTTGAAAATATGCCCGGGTCGACTTGGACCAACTAAAGGAGTTCGAGCCCAACGGGCATGTTGAAAAGAGTCTAGGCCTAAGTGGGCTTGACTCAATCAATTTAGGCTCATTTAGGCTTATTGGGGGATTTTGGGCCCAACTAGGCCTGTTGAAGAGTTTTGGGCTATCGTGGGCCTATTGAAGAGTTTTGGGCCCTAGTGGACTTGTTGAAAAATTTTGGGCCCAAGTGGGCTTGTTGAAGAATTTTGGGCCCAAATGGGTTTGTCGGAGGGTCTTGGGCCCAAGAGGACTTGCTCGGACATTAAGGCTCGGGTTGAACAAAAAGGTTGTATTATTTATTTATATATATGTATATATATAATAGAAAGGTACTTAGTCCAGTGTATCAACTTAACCCATTACTTGAGGAGTATTTACTCGGGGAGAAGCACATATAAATTTTTTTATGATATACGTATATATTCTTTTGAAGGTCTCTAAGATATATGTGTGTATTTTAAAATAAAATATATTATTTTCTTTTTGGGGCCCGCGAGGCAAAATATATTTTTTTTAAGGCCCGTAGGACACATATATATTTTAGAAAATAAAATATTTACTTTTGAAAGCCCACAGGACACATATATATTTTAGAAAAATAAAACATTCATTTTTGGACGCCCGTGGGACACATATATATTTTAGAAAAATAAAACATTCATTTTTGGACGCCCACAGGACATATATATTTTAGAAAATAAAATATTTATTTTTGTAAGCACGCGGAGCACATTTATATTTTTAGAAAACAAAATATTTTTTTGGACGCCCACAAGACATGTATATATAGTTTTAGAAAGCAAAATACTTTTTTAAAGGTCCGCGGGACATGTATATATATTTTTAAAAAGTAAAATACTTTTTTGGAGGCCCGCGGGACATGTATATATATTTTTAGTAAATAAAATATTTTTTGGACACCCGTGAGACATATATATATTTTTAGAAAATAAAATATTTTTTTGGAGACTCGTGGGACATGTATATATATTTTTAGAAAATAAAATATTTTTTCGGAGGCCTGCGGGACATGGATATATATATTTTTAGAAAATAAAATATATTTTTTGGAGGCCCACGGGACATGTATATATATATTTTTAGAAAATAAAATATTTTTTTAGACACCCGCGGGACATGTATATATATTTTTAGAAAATAAATTATTTTTTTGGACGCCTATGGGACATGTATATATATTTTTGGAGGCCCACAAGACATATATTTTTGGAAGTCGTTCATAACACATATATTCTCGTAGGCTTCTTTATATATATATATATATGTATGTATGTATGTATAATATATTATCTTGGGATCCCCGGGCCTCTCCATCTTGGGATGCCCATATATTTTTTTTAAGAGAAAGGAGAGCCCGGTCTCCTATTCTTTTTTCTTATTTGGTCTCCTATCCTTTTTTCTTATTTGTGTTGGTTCCGAGTTAATGGCAAAACTCAAGAGGGGAAGGGTGAATTGGGTTCTTAAAAAAATTCTTCGGTAAATTAAAACTTAACCCCTTGAGAGTTTAATCCCCTTGAATAAA
>JAXCLR010002849.1:0-14841 GCA_035584095.1 Annona squamosa | reverse complement strand
TGTATGCATTTTAGCTATATTTGAACTTTTGTCAACACCTCTTATGTATCTACAGAAGTAAAAGATTTGATAAATATATAACAATTAAAAAATTCAAATTCTGAAAAATATTTCTATACAATCTGGACAGCTGCTTGCCACTGATATTGGAATAAGGACTACCAATGGAGAACACTTACAACAAACAGGGGAAAAAAAGATAACGAGAAACTACCAAACCAACACCCAGCTCTATATACCCTTAGAAAGCATCCAAAGAAGCAGTAAATTGGATGAGTTTCAGAAGAGAAGACATTTTCGGAATATATGCGACAGAAAAGATACCAACGCCCAGCTCTATATATGCGACAGAAAAGAAGACATTTTCAGAATTTCAGAAGAGCAGCAGTAAATTGGATGAGTTTCTCCGATCCGATATGGTCTTCTGTGGCAAATCACGTGCATTGATGCATCAAAGTGCGCTCTCGATCAGATATTAAAAGGCAAGGACGCTCGAGTTTATGGTTAAGATGAGCAACTCCGCAGATGTTAGTTTTACACCATTCGGAAATCCATATGGACATTTGTCGACCGTTGATTACTTTTCTGATCTTTGGTAATCAACGTCAGCTGTTTAATTATAATCGTCTGCTAAACTAAATGGTCTTCAATCAACATCGTGCAGTTCAGAAATTTTGATTTTGTTCGCCCGGGCTCGGAGATCGTTGTGGAATGACTGCCCAACAGGCATTCTATCCTCTCCTTTAAACAATGGTGCAAGTAAGATGCCTAAACACATTTTACATCCCAGCCGTGGACGGAATCGGATTTTGGTACCCTAGAGAAGAGGGAGATGGTGCAGCGGGAAAAGGCGGAATCTGAGACGCTGCTGCCGCCCATCACGGAATGGGGGAGAGAGGAAGGGGGCGTGAGGGAGAGAAACCTAGAGAAGAGGGAGATGGTGCAGCGGGAAAAGGCGGAATCTGAGACGCTGCTGCCGCCCATCACGGAATGGGGGAGAGAGGAAGGGGGCGTGAGGGAGAGAAATCGCAGCAGGGAAAAAAATGGAGAGAGGGAGAGGGACGATTTACCTGTCGGGGCCTGGGTAGACGGTGCCGCTGCCGGAGACGGTGACAGCCCGAGAGAGAGAGGAGCTGGAGCCAAGGGAGGTGCGGGAGACGAGAGAGAGCGAGAGGGAGTGCGTGCGGGAGGAAAGAGATGGGAGAGAGGGAGAGTGCGAATAGGAGGCCCGATTCCTGGAGCCGCAGCGGGAGGACCTTCGGGAAAAATTTCCCACTGACAGGGGACTCTGAAATATTTCCCATCTCATTTAATATGCCTGCAACGGAGCCGCCTTTTCCCTCATCATCCAACGGCTCCCGTTTCACCCGCAGCATCCAACGGCTGCAACGGCTGGTCGGAGCGGTTGCGACGGAACGACCGGTCGTAGAAGATCACAATTCGATGTACAGTAAGCCGGGGTGCAAGTATGACGCGGACGAGGCGGAGTTTGTCTTCAAGCTGGGAATGATATGCTTGCGCCCTTTGGCCGGCCAACGACTAAGCCGAAGAGGAGCAGATGCAACGACGGAGCGGAGAGATGAATTGGGGCAATTTCGGTACACTACAACAACATATAGTTATAGCAACGAGTATTTTGGTTGCTATTGGGGATGTTTTCGTCGCTAATATGAATTAATTTGGTTGCTCGTGGTTGGCATAGGCCCGTTGCTAAAAGTTAATAGCAACAATTAGCAAGTGGTTGCTTTTTGGGTGCAAATGGTAGCCGAAACACCAGTTACATCATTAGCAACAAAAGAATTCGTTGCTAATGGCCAAAATTTGGTTGCTCTATGTTGCATAGCCTGTTGCTAAACGTTAATAGCAACAATTAGCAAGTGGTTGCAAATTATGGCCAAAGCAACCTGTCACATCATTACGACCTGATCTTGACATGAGACTAATTGCAACGAGAAAATGGTTGCAAGAAATAAACAGCCCATCCTACCATGTTATTACTTAAAAATGCCTAATAGTATAATTAAAGCACATAATTGATATAAAAAGTCCACACATGTTATTACTTTCGACAATCATACATAATCCATTGTTTACATAACTAAAATTTATATGAATAGAATATTTTCTACCTAAATATGTTTACAATGGTGTTAAATAGACATGAGCCTAA
The DNA here is from genome assembly GCA_035584095.1 of Annona squamosa. Taxonomy (NCBI): domain Eukaryota; kingdom Viridiplantae; phylum Streptophyta; class Magnoliopsida; order Magnoliales; family Annonaceae; genus Annona; species Annona squamosa. The sequence continues at coordinate 12,671 of JAXCLR010002849.1, read as the reverse complement.
ATGACTTATTCGATGATAATAACTCTCAATGAATGTCATAGCTATGCCTTCATAGCCCTGTCAAAATTGAAAAAAATGTGTAAGTACATAAATCAATGAAAAAAAAGAACGACTAGAATGTGTCTCTAAATCATCTATTAAGAAATGATTGCATATTCCATAGTGGCTACTTTAGCCTCTAACATATGCATGGAAGTATCACATGATAAGTTTAATATTTCTCATATTCTTTCACCAACCAACATTCTTCCAAAATTTAGAAATTTCTAAGTTTCCAACAAAGTAGTAGAAGGGATTACAACAATGAGAAGAGTTGAAAATTGGCGGTTCAACATGATGAACAGGATGACTTTCATTTTTCGCATATGTCTGCTTTCATTTAGCAATTCTTCTTTCATCATATTATAATTATTGACTTGCTGTAATCAGACTAAGCAACATAGAGGTCACCAATATCAAAATGACCAGGGCCCACTATGCTCATTATGCACTTGCTCGAAAACATAAACAAACAGATGACACAAAAATCCATTCCCAGTTGCACACGAAACTTAGTCAAAAATTATTCTAGCAAGAAGATAGCCCATTTCAACACTTTGCAAATCAAGTTGGAATCATATAAAAATTTCATGAAGGTTCTCCCTACCCATTTTAGTTTATATTCATCAGATTTAGGAAACTCCAATGATTTGGAGAAGCTGTAGGTACATAGGCGGCTGCTAAATTCAATGCAGAGGATAGTTATACATTAATTCCAACATAATGTGATTTATGAAATTGGCAAGTTTAGCGCAATTTTGACATGATAACATAACAAATAGGATGTGCTGGAAAGGGAGTTCGGTAGAAAACATAGAACTACAACTGCCCTAAAGTCATAAGCCCATAAAGATGGCAAAAACAAAAATGGGATCAGCAACAATTTTTGAGGGATGATTTGGTGGACTAAATGACCTTGAAGTTGGCATGAATAAAGGTTATATGCAATTCAAGGTGGTATAGCTAGATTTCCTAAACCTAAGAAGAAAAACATTCAAAAAGAGGTGAAGAGGACTGTCCAAAAACAGTTTTTGAAAGTTTTAGAAAGTACAAAAGGTGAAATAAAAGCTTGAAAATGATTCTCGTTAAGGAATACAAATATCTACTTGAACTTTCAACTTCATTTTTTTGGGTATCTTTATCACTTTCATCGGAGCTATCATAATAAAAAGAATACATGCGACAAAGATATGGACACTGTATTTTACATTTAGGGTGTGCTTGGGAATGAATAAACTTTTGATGAATAGTGGAGAGTAAAAATTATAAAATGATATGATATGATAAAAGTAATGATTAAGAGTAAAGAAGATAAAGTTAAAATAGATAGGTTAGTTGTGTGGGTAGTTGTGTAGAAATGATTAAAAAGTAGGGTAGTTGTATAGGAAAATGTGAAAAGTAACTAAAAAAATGGAATTTGTGGAGAGTGAAAAGTTTCAGATTGAAAAATTTTAACTTTGACATTTTCTACACATTGCCAAACACACCCTTAATATTTTCAAATAAATTTCAGACTACAAAAAGAATAAGTTACTAATGCACATTATTTTCTTAAAGCCAATACCAATCAACTTCACTTATATAGTGGAATAATCAATTTTCGTAAGGTCAGACATCGAAACACCCTTGAAAAGTTTGAAGACTCAAAAGAAAGAAGCCTAGAAGTTTGGGTGAATAGCATGAAGCATCATGATAATACTTTCTAACACTTGCTTGCAAGAGAGGGAAGAAATCTTCACATGATAGCACTTTGTTCTGCACTTTTTGAGATCCACTATGAAAATCTAATGAAATTGATGACATGAATAACAAAATATAATTCGGAAGCATTCCATCACGTATCAAGTGTAATCTTACCTCTGCGTACTCTTGAAATATACATTTCGGCACTTTATACACGGGCGTTGAATCTTTCCATCCATTGCAATGTGTTGCTTTGCAAATTCAAGTTAATTGGTCACTCCTTTCATGTATCTATTGCTACACTTGTTATGGAAATCTGCTATCAACTCTTATCCATGCCTACAATCATGAATAAATGAATACATGTGTTTGCCTATTTACCTTTTCATTGACAAAATAACCTTCATAAGTGATGCAAGTTTCATTTGGTACTATGGACAGATTAGAGAAAGTATGATTGAAGTCTATCCTTCTAGAAGTAAAAATAACAAAGAACTCTGAAGAACCTGAGTTAATTTGCAGGGCCGACAAGTTTTACCAACTTAGGTGGTGGCCGAAGGATTCGTGATAGAAGTTTAAACCTGCAACAACTTATCATGATATCAAATCCAATAGTCAAGATATATAATTAAAAATAGAGAAATTGCACATTCTGAAAACTTGACAAATGAAGAATAAGAACCGTTTTTTTACTGCACACCAGAGTTACACAAGCACCATCTAGGAATCAAGGTGTATATGATAAGAAAATGCATGGGGAGACAGTAATTTTCTCTGAGTTTAACGATTTTTTTTTATACATGAGAGAGATGCCAACTGAAAAGGTGTATCCAGAGCCAACAAATCATTCGATTGTTAGAAAGCAAGCAAAAGAAGATCCTAAGAGTGGAACACTTGGATTCTGATCCAGTGCTTCCAGAAGCCTCAATGCTCTTGGTTGCATACACCTATTTTTTTTATTTTTTTGAAAAATTTTTTATATAAATTTTAATCTAAGTATATTTAACATGTGTATCAATTTTTACTAAAATATCACTGATTTTTAAAAATCCGAAATAAGTATTTAAAAATCTCCAAAAATGGTAAAAATTGATACATATATCAAATACACTTAGATTAACAAGTTCGTAAAAATAATTTTCAAAAAAAAAATAGGTATATGCGCCGGGGAGCATTGAGGCTCAATGCTCCTAGAAGCACTGGATCAGAATCCGAAACACTTGAGGACCCTCTTAAGCATCAAATGACATAAAACATTTGAAAGCGGTGTGGATTCAAAACGAGAATTAAACCAAACACAAGCAGAATCAAGTAATAGTTGATATTAGGAAAGACCTAAATTAGACATGCCGGTAACAAGTACAGACAATGTAAAATGTGAAGTGATTACTTAATTAGACAGTCAAAAGTGTTTGAAACTTTTCCAAACATGCCTTGCCCAATTATTGCGTAGTGTCTAGAACAAACGTTTTGAAATTTTGGACCAACTTCAAAAACAAGCCAACTCACAAACACCTTAACTAATAGAAAATCTAGTATCAAAGAAAATGCCGAGAGAACTCTTGAAGAACTTGAGTTAACTTGCTGTTTCCATGTGGTGCATGAGAGCTTGCGATATATAAAAAGTTTAATGTTTCTTGCAATCTAAAAACCCCGTAGAAATCGAATAAAAACGATTTGGGCAAAAGCCCTTTGCTCCACCCCCATTTTCCACGAACACCCAATTTAGGATTTTAATCCAAACTCGATTTTCCTTTCCCTCTCTTTCCCGCCTCCCCCCACCCCCCAAATTGGCGAGATTCAACATCCATAACCCTAAATCCGTGAAAATCTAAACAAAAATGCATGATCTACATGCCCTAACTTAAAGGAATCATCGAGCAAGCTAACCCTAAACTCACCTCGTTCACGACAGCAGTAGCGACGGCCATCTGCTTCTTCACCGACATCGGCTCTCGACATTGATGGCGGCATAACAGTGGCAGCGACAACGGTCTGCCGTCTCCCTCTTCTTTCCTTTTCGCCCAGTCGAGCAAGACACAGGAGCCTTTGGCGTGGTGGTTGCCATTATTATATTTTTTGATCTATGGTCTGAGGCGCATTCAAATTCTCGCCATGCTATTATTCTGTCAACTGTCTCTGCCTCTGATAATTCTACTAGACTGAAAGATTCTTCATTTGTTCTGACTTGTAAGGGAGCTGCTCTGCTGATAGTTCTTACTAACACATAATTCTTGACTGGTACTGGTATTTTGTAAAAACTTGGTGGAATGGATTGAATTTCTAGGTTGACAAATCCATTAATGCAGTTCCGAATATGTAACATATGCCCTACTACTGATGCTAGCCTCCATGACAGTTCTTCTATCTTGACTATCTGATCTTCATGGGTTATTATGATACGTGCTACCACTCCATATGCCCATAGTTGTTTTAATTCCATTCTTTCTACTTCTCCTTCTTTGTAGCTGATATTCAGATGCTGAAAACGAGAGAGATCAATAGAACATCTGTAGATAAAAAATCCTTGCTTGCACCGACAGTGGGGTTCATACTCATGTGCTTCTTGCTGATATGTTTTAAGGATTATGGCCATTCCTGATGGCAAATGCTCATTATTTTTTACTAAAAACCTTAATGCTTTCTGAATTGCTCCTTGCTCTTCCATTTTGCCTTCTCCCCACGTTTTTGTAAAATTTTCCCTTTCACTTCTGCTATCTTTGGTGGAAAAGTGCTTATGTTATTTTTCCAATTTTTCATACTTTCATAAAGATATTCTTTTTCTATGATCTTCAATTGTTTATTTTTGGTCCTTTCTTCTTCCAAATCTTTTTTAAACCATATAATTTCTGTTTCTTTTTCTTTTTTTCTCATGTTCTATCCTTAGATATGATTCTAAAGAAGGATTCCTTGTTGCTGATAAGGATGCTGGGTGGGGGGTTAAGTGATATTTGGGAAGTAGAGGCGGCAAACACTTGCGAATTCTTTTCAGATATATAATTGGCTAAAATGGTAAGAATATGTTTGAAAGCGGGTTGATTTCTATTTATCCAGAGATTATCTAAATGGATGTGGTCTTCTTGAGTGAGATGGAGATGAGAGGGTACTCTAAAATGTAAATTGGATCCATGAGGAAATATAGGTAAAGTAAGACTGGGGTGAATAGGAAACTGGCTATGTGGATTATGGTTAATATGAAGAGGGAAAAAAGGTGGTCTTAGTCCTGACATTGCTGCAATGTAAAATTTTGCGTTGGTAAAAGCATTTCGTTAGAACTAGTTTCTGACTACATTCTAATTTTACCATTTTAAGAATGAATTTATTCTAATTTTACCATTCTAAGAATGACTTTATTCTAATTAACTTTCCAATTTTCTGCTACTGCTCTTGACAAGAAATCTGCAAGAAAATTATTACTACCTTTAATATGCTCAAAATTAACTTTCAAACCTTTACCTTAAATAGTATTTATAAATGAAATCCATCTCTTACTATTTATTTTTCTTTCATTTTTCTTTCTATAAAATTGTACAATAGCATCACAATCAGTTCGAAGAGAAAACTCATTGTTTAAATATAATCGAAATTTGTCTAAGGCATTGATTACTCCTAAAATTTCATAATTCAGGCTGGTCAAACTATTTTCATTTTGTACAAATTTTCCTGAGTCATATTTACTTATTTCTTCTTTATTAGAATAACTCTCTTTGTGGGGCCTTACTTTTAATACCGCTCCCCATCCTAATTCACACGCATCAACTTCTATTATTTTGTATTCAGATTCTAAAGGTAATTTTAATTTTGGTAAATTTCTGATTTTTTCTTTGATTTCTTGTACTAATTTTACATCTTCTTGATTAAAATATCTCTGGCTATTTTCCCTGTCTTTTTATATAGGTAATTTGTACTTTTATACAGATTAGGTATAAAATTTCATGCATAGTTTACTAACCCTAAAAATTTTTGTAATAATTCTAACGTTTCCAATTTATCTGGCATTTCTAAAATTTTTTGAGATATATGGGGTTGTAATTCCATATATCCTTTTCCTATTTTTTGTCCTAAAAATTCTATATATCCTTTTGCGATTTCTAATTTTTTCTTGGATATTATAATACCATTATCTATTATTAGTTTCAGTATATTTTCTACATGTTTATAATGTTCTTTTAATGATTTACTGGCAATTAAAATATCATCAACATATACGAAAACATAATCTAAGTTGTTAAATATTTTATCCATCCTTCTTTGAAAAATACTAGGTGCATTTATTAGTCCAAATGGCATAACTAACCATTCGTAATGCCCTATTGGTGTAACAAAAGTTGTCTATTCTATTTGTTCTGGATCCATTCTAATATGCCAGCATGCACTTTTATAATCTATTTTGTTAAAATATTTTCTATCTTGAATTAAGTTTATTAAATTATCTTTATTTGGAATTTTATACCCATCTTCTATGGTATTATCATTTAATCTTTTGTAATTTATTACCATTCTAGCTTTTCCACTCTTTTGTTCACTATGATTTAAAATGCGGCACTCCTATGTTTGCTATGACTAGGTCTAACAATTTTAAGTTTTAACAATTCATCTATCTGTTTGACAAATTCTTTTTTATCCTCTTCATTATATTCTAATTCTGTAGTTCTAATAATTAAATCTGGGTTTATTATTTCTAAGTGTGCAATTTCTTTATTTTTATCCCAATGTTTTTGGGGATCTTCTCCTATTATTTGAGCTTGTTCTACTAGTTGTAATATTTTTGCAATATTATTATTTATTTGATAGGTGGATTCTATTAAATTTACCTTTAATGTTTCTATATTTTCTTGTAATTCAATATCATTTATTATTATAGTTTCTTAATTTTCTTCTTCATTAAGATCTTGATTATCTAATTTTTGATTTTGATCTAATTTTTTATTTTGATTTTTTAAGAGATATATATATATATATTTCCAGTTATAAAAATAAAAATCTTAGAAATTTATATTCCATTTATTCCAAATGGCCCATTATGCCATTTAATATCATTCAAAATTTAAATAATTTAAACAAGTTAAATTATTTAATAAAAGCATTATAACCAAAATTAGTGATCTTAACCCATAAGTGCTAACAATAAGATACTAATAATAATAATATAATTTTTAAAATACATTTATTAAATCTTCTAAATAATAGATAAATTAAGCAAGCTTGTGGCATAATTGAATTAAATATTTTTTTATTTAGAACCTATTGTACCCAATAGGTATAAAAATGAAAACTTATCCCTCATGGTAGCCAAAGTGGTTGCATTCCATGTTGGATATTTTACCTATCTTATGTTCTTATTTTCTTGATTTTAGATGGTTTTTTATACCATTCTCATCAAGCCATTAATTTATAATCAATTTATTTAAATAATTTATTTTAATACCATTAATTAACTTCAATGAATTATTAATTATTTTTCCTAACAAAATAATTAATTAATTTTACTACGATTTTGGATATTTTGATGCTAATAAGTATTTTTGAATGCTAACTCATTTTAATTTCACTATTTAAAAATATTCTGATGATAATAAGTATTTTCCATTTATGCAAATATACATCTTTATTTTATTATTTATCAATCACATTTCGCAATGAGATAGATTTCGTTGCAATTTACGCCAGTAATAGAAACGAACTCTCATTAGATTGCAAATGTATCTCATCAATTGCAACGAAAATCTATTCGTTGTAAATTTTTGTTGAATTGTACATTATAGCAATCAATTTTTGCGACAATAAATGTTTTGTTGCAATTTACAGATAAAGTACCGGCAATAGGAACGAAGCTTCATTTGGTAGCAATGGTGCACACCAATTGCAATGAAAATTTTTTGGTTGCAATTGCTGAATTTTGTTGTTGCCTATGTAAACCCACAGAATAACAGACGGATGGTGATGGAATGGACATGCAGGGAAGTAGGGCTGAAATGTTTAAATGTTGTGGGTACGAGAGGAACTTCTAACATAGGGTGTATTTGGCAATTGATAAAAAATGTCAAGTTAAAACTTTTTACTCTCCACAACTATCATATTTTTTAATCATTTTTTCACATTTTCCTATACAATTATTCTACTTTTCAATCGTTGCTACACAACTATCCACATAACTAAGCTATCTATTTTAACTTTATCCTCTTTACTACTTATCATTACCTTTATCATATCACATTATTTGATAACTTTTACTCTTTAAAACTTTTCATCAAAAGTTTTGTTCATTACCAAACACACCTGTATTATGAATATGATAGGAATTATGGTTAAATGTTGGAGGTATGAGAATTTTCCTTTGATTTTTAAAAATAAAAAAATTTAAAAATCTTCAAAAATGGTAAAACTTGATACACATGTTAAACATACTTAGATTAACATTTATATAAAAAAATTTAAAATAAAAACTAGTTAAATACACCCTGAGTGTACAGAAGTTAATTATACCCGTGTGTAAGGAATTTTTTTTTTGATTGGTGTATATTTTACATTCATCTCAGCATCTATTTCAACATTTATTACAATCAAGAACTGAAACGGTTCTTACAATTCTTGTTTTTTCTTGATAGCAAGCTTATAATTTTCCATTTTTTTCCGGGAGGACGCTCCCATGATACAAGAGAGAATTAAGTTCCCATGAAGAACTGACGGAGAAAAGTGAACCCAAATCCCTCTCGTGCAAAACATAGCTAACGTTGGCACGCTCGACAGTGGAAAAGCAAATATTTTTCAAATATTCAGTGACGTGCACGTGGGTAGGGAAAGATAAAAAGTAGGATAATTTTTTAAGAGGTAATTTTAAATATGCCCACTATATTTGCTTTAATTACAAAGATACCTACTAAGTTTGAAAATTTTTACATAATACTCTAAGTATTGGTAAAATTTCATCCATACCCATTCTGTCATGAATAATTAAAAATCGTCATTATCCATCATACGAAATGTCCAAAATATCCCTTATTATTTAATAATAATAGTCATTTAACTATGATAAAAGTTGAATAATATGATGAAAATACATCTAATGTGAGAGAAAAGTTAGACAGAATGAGTTTTAATGGTCTAGATATTGCACAAATCACAATAAATGTTAGATTAATCAAGGGTCTTTTGGGATTTTAAAATTATTAAATATTAAAATTTTACTCATACTTAGTGGGTATATGTAAAAGTTTTCAAACTTAGTGGGTATATTTGTAATTAAGGGCAAATACATTAGGTATATTTGAAATTAGCCCATTTTTTAAAGAGGTTGCATCCGCTTTCTATGCACCGTCGGATCGGGAGGAAATGAGAAGAGCCCTTTGATGGCCCTTTTACAAATTAATTCATGGCGACAGAGTAAATAACGAGCCAATTTTTTTTCAAAATTATCTTCCACGCCTCTCGCCCGCATCATCTTCTACCTAAACACCCGAACCCTCTCGCAGTAACCGAATTCCTTCCCTGTAAAAACTCTAGCACCAATCCATGCACCGCGTCTATCGTTAGTGCCACCATAGTTCCCAGCCCAGATCTCCATCTGTTTCTTATCGTCCCTCTCGTAGAAAAGCTCTGATCCAATCTTTTCTCAAAGTTCTAGTGCTTCGAGGTAAGCATTTAACCCAAAATAGTTGTGGGAATAGGGTCGGGTTAACTCAAGGTGGGCTAAACACAACTCTAACCCGCTGTATAAAATCTCAATCTAGTCTTCTTTCTATCCTATTTTTCACACTTTAACTCAACTCTATTTTAATCATATAGAAATTGATTTGGTTCGGGTTAAAAATTAGGTTAATAAATATATGATATTAAAAAATATTAACTTATTTAAATTTATTTAAAATATAAATTTATATAAAAGAATAAAAATTAATATTTTATAGGAATACTTTCTAATTTATAATTTATATAATGATATAATTGCTAAATAATCTTATTTCAAAGCATTAATGTTTAGTTAATTTTTATTTATTATATGCTAATATAAAATTATTTATTAATAATTTATTATATTGTATACTAATATAAAAAATTGGGTTTGATTGACAACCATTCAAAAGAAATTTGAAATGTGGCCTGTTAAATCAGGTTATAGAATTAATTTTTTTAAAATGTCTGACCGAATATTATTATAAATTAGGTTGAGGTAGTTGGATTCCAGTTAAAACCGAAGCCCAATCCTATGCACCCGAGTGCATTCAGCCTCAATGCACCCGGGTGTACTACACTTATTTTTTTATTTTTTTTGAAATTTTTTTTAATCTAAGTTTGTTTAACATATGTATCAATTTTTACTATTTTTGGAGACTTTTAGATATTTTTTTTAGATTTTTAAAAATTAGTGTCATTTTCGGTAATTTTAAATTACTGAAAATGCTACCGATTTTTAAAAATTTTAAAAAAATATCTCAAAATATTCAAAAATAATAAAAATTGATACGTATTTTAAATAAACCTATATTAACAGCTTCATAAAAAAAAATTTCAAAAAAAATTTAAAAAAATAGGTGTAATGCATTCGGGTGCATTGAGGCTGAATGCACCTGGGTGGTGCATAGGATTAGGCTTCCTTTAAAACCAACCCAGTTTACGCCCCTACCCGTAGAGGCCCTGCAGCTGCCCTACATACCGGCAGGGATGGCCCCGATCGGACGGTCGTCCAGGCGGATGGCGCGGTGCCAGGGGCGAGGAATGATCCTCTGTCAGCCGCGCGAGCGGCGGTTCTTTGGATGTGAAGGCGTCCCAGCGGCAGAAACGGGCCACCGATTCGTCGCTCGACCAGATTATGAAATCGTCGATGTCGGAGAGACGGAAGGGCCGGAGAGAGATTTGGCCCTGGCCCGTCTCTACAATTGCATGGTATTCATCTCCGTGTTTTAGTTCTCTTGCGAGATGCCGCAGATGATGAATGGATGGTTTGAATCTGTTCTGTTGTTTTAATTAAAACAGGGGACCCAAGCAGGATGGATGATGATGCTCTGGCGTCTCCCAATGGTCGCTGTTTAATTTAAATATCGACTTATCACTCTGCTCTTTGGGCGGCAGCCCAAGTGGTAAACATCGTTCAGCGACGCAGGTTCAAATACTGGCTCTGCGGTGCGAAAAGTGGCTGCAGCAGTGTCCTCATCATTGTGGGAGCATCGGTGAAAAAGTGATGGCAGCAGTCGAGCGTCTACCGATGAAGAATTTTAAGATGACGTAAATTCCCATAAAAATCTGTTTATCTAGACTCTAGAGATAAGTTTTTTTGTTTTTGTTTTTGTTTTTGTTTTTGAAATTGACCACTGTGGTTGCAAAAAAGGGTTCAATTGCATAACTAGAAAGCTCAAGGATTCATTTGAAAAAGGCCCTTCTGCAAATGACCCTCTTTTAAGAATTTCCTGTGCACAAATTTCCCCGTAAATAACATTTTCCCCCTCTCTTAATACAATGTCTTCATTTCTTACATTTATGTATGACTTTTTAAGTTGATTATTAATGTCAGATCTCATCATGCCTGTAACATTTTTAAAATTTACAATTGTAACCCTTATAGGTTAAATTGTATTTTTGTAAAAAAATTCTAATGGTATTCTAACAAGGACATATTTTTAATTTTATGCAAATTTAATACTAGTATTTGCAATTTTACAAACTTAAGGATATAAATGCAATATTAGTTAACCTTTTGAGTCATATTTGCAAAAATCTCTTCACAAAAAGCCCTTATGCAAATTTCCCCATAAATACCGCTAGTACGTCTCAATTTCTACTGCCCTTTATCGGGATCTCATCATATGCAACAGGTCGCTTTTTATATTTTAAAAATATCTTATTAAAATTTAATTATTTAGAGTATAAATAGATATAATTATTTGATGAGAAAACTTATGTTATAAAAAGTATGATGTATTTGAAGAGTTAGTACGTAACAGCTAAAATTTTGGTGTCTTCTATATGCGTTTTCAAAATGTGAGATTTTTAAAAATTATGATTAAATACAAACTACTTTATGGGCTAACTGGTTTTAATGTAATTCATATTTTCAAAAATACAAAAAGTAACCGGTTGTATAAGATGATAACCATTGTCTAGATATGAGATATAGATTACATAACATTACCAAATGCATTATTGAATGGGGCTTGACTCAATTTACAAATTGAGATTCATTCTCAGGAGCCTAATTTTTTATTTACCCAACTCCAATCCCTTGATTGCTCCGCTCAGTTAAGCATGAATGATGACTTTGAGGAGGCTCAATAGATGCTTGTTACGACTCAGGAAGATATATTAATATTAGCAACTAAATAGCCAATGATACTCTTACGACTGAGGAAGATATATTAATATTAGCAACTAAATAGCCAATGATACTCTGCTTTTATCTTCTCTTACATAACTGTTGCACCTAAAAATTTCAATTTTTGAATGAAGTGAATTGGCATAATCTAGATTCACCCAGTAACTAACAACAAACAAAGAGACATATTTGATTGATTGATTGATTTCAGTAGGTAGCTGCAACACTGCAACATTTTGCCATATACCCAAAGTTGTAATTTTGAAAGTGAGACCTTTACTTGATTTCATAACTTTAAAGATGGTTCCTACTAGGTGTGGGAATCAGGATAAGTCATACTGGGTCGAGATATGTCCAACCTTGACCCTACTTTTTAAAAATTGAGTTTAACCTTTTTTTTTTATACCGGGTCGGGACAAGATCGATTTGACCCTTATTTTTTATAATAGGTTCTGGAACAAACTTTGAATTGATAATGGACCGATTTTCGGAATAGCGGGTCAGGTCAAAAATACAAGTCAAATAAGATAATTTTAAAATTTTATATGCTTATCAAACACAAGTACACATCTATACTAAATTTAAATATTATATACTTCAATATTTCACCAATTATTAAAAAACACATAATTAAGAAAACAAA
>JAXCLR010002803.1:0-14844 GCA_035584095.1 Annona squamosa | reverse complement strand
TTAAGTTTTGATTTACCAAAGATTTTTTTAAAGAACCCAATTCACCCCTCCCCTCTTGGGTTTAGCCATCAACTAGGGACCAACATGATCCACCTACCAATTACAAACTTACTTCCTCAGTTTGGAATCATTTAACTAAAAATGAAAAGAAGCCTGGTAAAGTGCCAACTACCTCATGTAATTACTAAAAAAGGCCTTTTAAGTGTGCTAGTAAGTATGGTACTAGTTCACTTTCAAGACATATCCAAAGAAGTAAATATTTTTCAGAAGCTATTGACATTCTCTTCACCATAGTCCAACAGAATAGGTTCTCAGTGTTGGGAATTTGACCAAGATAAATGCAGAAAGGGACTTGATAAGATGATTATCATAGATGAAAAATTATTCAAGATTGTTGAGCATGTGGGATTGAAGAGATGGGTTAGCATGTTGCAGTCATAATTTAAGTGGGTAGGTAGGAAAACTATTACCAGTGATTGTCTTGTAATTTATATAGCCAATAAGAAGAAATTGAAAAAAAATTTTGAAGATAAAGTTTAAACCGTGAGTTTGACCAAAGACTTTATGAACTTCCATTTCGAATGATGGTTATCTGTGCCTTACAACACATTACATTGATGATGAATGGAAGTTACATAAGAAAATAATTAACCTTTTTATGCTCTCACCTGCACACATAGGCAATGTCATTGCTCAAGTAGTTGAGGATTGTTTGTTAGATTAGGGATTCAATAGAATCACCACTTTGACTGTAGATACTACATTTGCAAATGATATCACTTTGAAAATTTTAAGAAGAATGTTAGTTAAAAGAGGGTTTCTAGCAGGCGAGGGTGACCATTTTAAAGTATGTTGTGCTACTCACATTGTTAACTTGATTGTGCGAGAAGGTTTAAATGAAGTTAATGAATCAATTAACAAAATTCGAAGGTGTGTTATATTTGTAAGAGGTTCCCCAGAAAGAGAATATAGTTTTAAAGTATGCTGTGAGAAGGAAGGAATTAGTTCTAAACTTGGACTGTGCATGAATGTTTCTACAAGGTGGAATTTTACTGATTTAATGTTGGAAAAAGCTTTGAAATATCAAAAAGTTTTTGACCAGCTTGTCTTATATGATGCTATATTTGCAAAGGAAGATATTCCCAGTGATAGTGATTGGGGAATTGGCAAAGTATTGTGTTCTTTTTTGGAACATTTTTATGAATTTACAATCACATTATCTGGAACCTCATATGTTACTTCCTCTCTTTACTTGGATGAAGTCCATAAGATTGAAAGTCTGTTATTTGAATTTTCTACATCAAAAGATCTTGTCTTTAGAGATATGTCTAGAAAAATGAAACAAAAATTTGATAAGTATTGGGGCAGTTTTGATTAAATTAACATATGCTTGTTGGTTGCAAATGTATTGGATCTAAAATGCAAGTTGAAGTTTTTGAAATTCTGTTATTCACATATATATGGTGTTAACAAGGTTAGGGAAATAATAACTACTGTGATGACCGAATTTGAAACCCTTTTCAAGGTCTACGAGGCTAAATTTTCTACTTCGACAAAAACAAAAATTGAAGCCCCCACGCAAACAAAGAGAAAAGGACTATCAAGATTAGCATATTTAAAGTTCTTAGCAGTGGATGAGACAGAAAATGAGAAAACAGATATTCATCAATACTTAGAAGAGCATATTGTGGTGGAGGATGATAGTTTTCACATTTTGGCATGGTGGAAAGTAAATGCATATGAGTATAAAATATTGTCTCATATGACATGTGATTTATTAGTCATTCCTGTGTCTACTGTTGCCTCAGAGTCGGCTTTTAGCATAAGTGGACGTGTGCTTGATTCATATATGAGTTTTTTATCTCTAAAACTCATGGATTGTTTAATTTATGCTCAAGATTGGATAAGGTCAAAGCCAAAAGTAAATGAATTTGAAGAACAATTAGAAGAATTGACCGACATTACAAGTAACTTACATAGTTCAATATGTAACTCTCTTACTTGAACTTAGGATATACGTTTTATTTTTTATATATACGTTTTATTTTTTATAGATAAAGTCATTAACTAATTGATTTTTTATATGTTGTAGCTATTCATGATGAAGTTGGAGAAGTTAGCGTTCATCTTCCTTGTCCTCCTGCAAGTGCAAAGGTTTTAAACATTAATTTTTTTTCATATTTTTTGTTCTCTTTTTATTATTCCCTTAGCTTGTGATGCTATTATATATACTAATAAAATAATATTTTTAATTTTCAGGGAAAGGACATTGTTATTGATTGATGAACTTAGAAAAAGATGACAATGAAGAATAATTTTCCTTTTATTTTTATTATGAACATTTTATGATAGAAACATATATTTAAGCTTAATTTGTTAAACAAAATATATGTATCTCCTGTATGTTTGCTAAACTTAAAATTTTCACTATTGATAGTTGAAGGATTTTATGCTATCAATTAAATTAGTTATACTTTTTTATTTTTTATGTGCATGTATATTGTTATTAATTATGGCCGAAAGTGTTATTAGTTGAGGTTTTGTTTTATTGATTACATTGCATAAGTGTTATTCAGGCCATGCCTTCTTGAAGATTTCATTACAACACAAAAAGTATTATATACTGCTCTCGTACTATATACTTAAATAATTTTCATTTTAATTCTAAATTTGACATCATTATTATTTTTGTTTTGAAGGTAAAACAACAAAAAACATGGAATGAGTTCAAACAATTAGTGGTTCAATATTCAAATTATAAACAGAATTTTGAACAAGGTCTGCTTCATTAACTTGTTCTTGTATAGGTGAATAAATATTCATATTTTATTTAAGTATTTATATTTTACTTTGACTAATTAGTGATAGATTGAAACATGTAGTAGTTAAATTTAATATATATTTGTCTTTTATACTGATTGGTTCATAAATTCTTAAAAATTTCTTACTTGACCTGTAGTTTTTACCTGACCCGTCGTCCCGATACCGACCCAAATTTTGTCCTGAGATCTAGTAAAAAAACTAAAGGTCAAACTAACCTTGTCTCGACCTGAATAAAAATAAGGGTCAAATAAGATTTTTGAAAGATATGGTCAGGGTTGAGCACACCCTGACCCCTCTCGACCCCTCCCGACCCACCCCAATTCCCACCCCTAGCATGTCAAGCATGACATATGATGACTCTCTAGGTGAGTTGGATAATAAGAGGAGTTACGGTATGCTGCGGTATAGCCTCGTGAGATATTTGATGATAATGAGTCTACCTAGTGCGCCAGGTGACATGGACGTGATGTTGACGATGAGCATTTGCATTGCACGAGCATTTAGAGCATAAGTACATGCATGAGCATAATATGGATGAACAAATGAATTTTTGAGATATTTGATGTTTGAGTTATTTTACAGAAATGATATTTGTTTAGTTTAATATTTGAGTTTTGCTGCTATTCTACTTACTAAGTTGGCCCGGACTCGTTCTAATTTTTTTATATTTTTTAGTTAATAGAAATAGGAAAGGATGTAGATTATTAGTGGTCTCAACCAGTTAGCGGAAGTTGGATTAAATAGATTTTGTAAAATTTAAGTTCTTCTAAAGTTGAGTATTTATATTTGGGACATTTGAATTGATAATATTTATGTAGGGAGATTAGGAAATAATTTTGATGTGTATGGAAGAGTTTGATATGAATTTCCATAATTATTGATTTACCATTTTCCCTCAGCTTGATCAGTCCCAGTAGCATTTTAGTACCGACCGCCGGTCTTACGAGGTGCTAGCCGGCCGGATTTTACAAAATATATCTGCATTGTGATGGCTATATCATGATTCACTGTGTTATCATGGGATATTTACAAATATATACAAAACTAGGTGGGTATATTTTAAAATTTATTATAAAAAAATAAATTGCACACATGCCGTCATGTCCGTGCTGTTACAAGGCCTCCCACGGTAGGCAAGCAAAACGAGTTTCCTCTTTCAGACGCGGCTTCCAGCAGTATGAACAAGGAATTGGACTCCTCCAATCTCCATGCAATCCATTGCTACATACCTTATTATCTCAGCCGTCTAATACAATTCCAGGCTTTAGAGGTGATGTTTCCACGATCTAGGGTTGCATGGCGTTGGACGTGTGACTAATTGCTACGTAATTTTGATACGTTCGTTGGCATGAATTCCCACGTACTTAGATTATTTGTGCCGTGCAAAAGTTATTTACTTGGGCTCCCCGCCAATACGGAACCGGTTGACCAGTTCACGCGGCGGTCAAGAGGCCCACCGGTTATGTTTACAGTAGTACAAAATAATTCTTCTTATTTCCAATTTCAAAAAAAATCATGTGAATTTATTTCGTTTAGTGCAAAACTAATTGAAATTTAATAAGCCAACGAATCCATTGATAAAGATATTTACCATTAACTCCCTCTCTCACAGTTATTCCTATTTAAAATTTTAGAAGTAATATAAATAAACTTTTTATATTTTTATCATTTTAATAAATTCCCCCAACTTCTCTTTTACATGCATTTTAGAGCTTTGTTATATGCAAGGGTGCAACTTGGTACCGGGTTGGTCCGAACCCACTCAACCTGACCCGGATTTGAAACCATGTTTGAGTTTTAGTTTTTGAATTTTTTTTCCAATTAGGTTTACTTTCAACTCAACCCAGAGAACCCAAAACCAATGTCCAATTCACATCAACCCATTACCAAAACATGACCTAGTATGAGCCCAATATTCTCCCAATTTATTAAATTAATTATATTTATTTATACATTAAACATTTTAATTATAATTATCGTAAAAGTTCTTCCATGTAATCATAATCTAAGTTTAAAGTTTTATTCTAAAATTTAGATGTTACTTATATTTTTCCATAAAAGTTGAATCTATTGCATTTATAGTAACTTTATTTGTAATAATTACAAATACATCAACTCTTTAAAATTATGTCATACACACCAACTAACTATGAGAAATATAAGTCTCGATTTATATTTTTAGATAGTAATTTCATTTATTTCTTAATTTAACTATTAATGGGTAAATTTATTATATTAATTGTAATTAAAATTATCTTTTAATTAGAATACCAACTTTCATCAAAATCAAAGGTATCATAGGTTATAAAATATATTCACGTGTAAATTATTCACATATGAATGCAATAATATTAAAACAAAATTCATTATCTTTATCAGTAATTTCAACTTCCATTAGTTTAAGTGTAATTGAAATTTCAACCCAAAATCAAAGCCAATCCTATTCGAACCCGGGCTGAACCCGAATTCTAATATTAAGGTTAAGGTTTGGGTGCCACACCTTGGGCACCAAATGTGCCAAATGAGCATCAATTAATGTTTGTGTTGTAATCCATTCACTAGGCCATTTTATGTAACCTCCCTTGTTCGTTTTTAGGATATTGCTAATTAGTTTAACATTTAATCCATTCAATGTATTTAACATTATTTTTTTTAACTAAGAGACCATGTTCATCCAAATTAAATATGTCCATGTACCACATTTGCTCAAAAATATATGAATATTTATGTGTTAATTAAGGAAAATACTTAGATCCATTCAAATATGTGTTAGAATGTAATAATATTTTATATAATCATTTATTCACATAGTAATGATATTTTTGATGGTTTAGATATTAAAAATATTATTTAGAAATTAATATTTACTATTAAATCATTTTATTATTTTGATTTTACACATTCATAGATGGGACCATTGAAGCAACATTAAAAAAATTAAAAGGTTTCCATATAATATAAATGATGCAAAATATAATAGATAAAGTGAATTTTCATTCACTATACATATATTAAAAATAAAAAGAATTACAAAAAGAGAGGTCTTGTAAAAGTGAAGCCCTCATATATACATGAGCCGACTGATCAGCATTAGTTTAATGATATTGATATTGATATTGATATTTCACGATCGTCCACTCCTAGCCACTAATTAAAATACTAGCTTCCATCATGGTTTACCTTCACCCTACAACTTGCTCTGGTTCTAGGGTTGATTGATAATTTATCTATAGAATATGATGATAGAATATGATGACAATGTTGTGGTAATGCAAGCAACATGAGAGGTGAGTTTAATGGTCTTAAAAGTTTGATTTTACAAGAAAGTCCTTATGCTTGATATGTTCATTTCTTTGCTCATCAACTTACACTTATTGCTATTGCAAAAAATCATAAGCAAGTAGCTTCGTTTTTCAATTTAATTAGCATTTTATTATTTGTTGTTGGAGAATCATTTTATTGTATGTTGTCGGAGAATCTTGCAAAAGACATGATATGTTTCGAGAAAAGTGATATTGTAAAAATTAAAGAAGCAATAAAAAATGATGAAATTATTAGTGGATGAGGTTTAAATCAAGAAAGTATGTTAAATGACTAAGTGATACTCATCAGGTATCATATTATGGTACAATAATAAACTTAATTCTTATGTTTTCT
This sequence comes from Annona squamosa, assembly GCA_035584095.1. Lineage (NCBI taxonomy): Eukaryota > Viridiplantae > Streptophyta > Magnoliopsida > Magnoliales > Annonaceae > Annona > Annona squamosa. The sequence continues at coordinate 8,364 of JAXCLR010002803.1, read as the reverse complement.
TTAAATTCTTGAATATATTATGGATTATGGTCTAGTGCTTGAACAAAGAGCTAAGGCTAGTAGTTGATTGGATTTAGTAAAAATATTTGACTTTATATTTATTTTACATTTGATGAAAAATATTTTATGAGTTACAAATGAATTATTACTAATATTTCAAAGGAAAACTAAGATATTGTCGCATAACACAAGTTAAAGTTTGTAAAGAATGAACACAATTGATGAGAGACAATGGATGAGAAATTTTATTAAAACAAGTATCTTTATTTTGTAATACTTATGATATTAACATTTCTAATATGGATAAAATATATACATTAAAGGGAAGGTCACATCGTAAAGCTCAACATGTTAGAAATCTACATCATTAGCATGCAAATTTATTTTATAGAGTTATAGACATGCAACTTCAAGAGCTCAATGATTAATTTTTAAAGACAACAACTGAATTTCTTCTTTATATTGAATGTCTGAATTCAAATAATTCTTTTTTTCACTTTTAAAATAGTAAAGCTAATTCACTTTGTTCAACTTTACCCATTTGAGTTTTTTGACATTAATTTAATTACACTTGAGAATCAGCTTGAAACTTATATAAGTGATATTTGTTCATGTAGTGATTTTGAAAGCTTAGAAGGAATAAGTGTCTTGGTTGAGAAATTTGTCATAGATAGAAGAAATACTTTTTATCCACTTATTTACAAGCTTATAAAATTATAAATGATTTTGCCAATTGTCACTGCAACAATAGAGAGAATATTTTCTGCTGTGAAGATTATGAAGAATCAATTACGTAACTGAATGGAAGATAGTTAGATGAATGATTATCTAATTACTTACATTGAAAAAGATATGTTTGATAGTGTTGACAATGAATTTATTATAAGATAGATTTCAAAATATGAAAACCTACCAAGGACAATTGTAAATTTTGTACATTTACTTTTTAAATTAATAGTATTATAAATTAACTTTTTGTATTTTTCTATTTAAGGGTATATTTGGGAAGTGATAAAATTTTTTGTGAAAATTTTTTGATGTAAAAGTTTTGAAACGAGATAATATAATTTGATATGATAGAGGTAGTAATGAGAAATAAAGAAAATAAAGTTGAAATAGATATGTTAGTTGTACAGGTAGTGTAGAAATGACTAAAAAGTATGATAGTTATATAGAAAAAAGTAAAGAAATAATTTTAAAATAGAATAGTTGTAAAGAATAAAAAGCTTATTGAAAATTTTTTGTTGAAAAGTTTAAAGGATAAACAAACACCCCAATGTTATAATTTCATTTACCTAATTCAAGATTGAGGATAATATTTAAAAAATATATTTCAAATTTTTATTAGATAAAAATTATTCTTAACATATAAAATTTTAAAATAAAGTATAAACTTTACCCCCACTAGCCAAAGGTCTGGAATCTATCACTGCACACAACACTGAAAGGGAGAGAGGGGCCTACTATTCGAACACTTGAAAGGGAGTGGAAGACCAGCATAAGGCTAGGGCGATGGAGAGAGAGAAGGAAATAAGAGAAAGGAGAGAGAGGAAAGAGGAGAAATGAGGGAAGTGATGGCCAAGTGGACAAAAGGATTGGTGGTAGGGGTGTAAATTGGGTCAGGTTCAACCCGCGACCACATCAACCCGAACCGATTTATACCATGGTTGGGTTGAGGTTTTGGAAATTCGGTTTTTGAAAATTGGGTTCAACTCGACCCGATTTTAAGAATCGATTTGAGCTGGGTTAGGTGGTCGGTCAACCTGACCCAACTTGCCCCCATTGAATCTATTATTCGACCCTGTTACTAATTCAAACCCTAAACTCCTAAACCAACGAAACGAATTCGAAGCCGTAAGCTCCTGCACTCGGGAGGAGGAGGAGGAGGAACTAGCCTCAACGATCCCCAGCATTTGCCACATGACAATTGCCCCGATTACCATTCTCCCTCTCTGTCTTCCTCTTCTTTTGCTTCTTCTGCTGCCACAACACCGTCTGCCAGATGTAGGACTCCTAAATCTAGCACTCCTCCTACCCAACCACGCCGCGCTATCGTAGCAGCGTAGCCTGCCCCAGCCCCACATCCTGCATCAGCACGCCTCCCCACTCAGCCGCTCCTGCTGATGATTAAGCCAACATTACAGCCCGCATCTCCTCTCCTCTCCGCTCCTGCTAGCTACTGACGATCCTCCACTGATCGACTATCATCTTTCTCGTGTGTTGTTTGGCTCTCCTCCCTCGCCCCATCTTCGCAACAGAGCTGGACAGACCCACAATTGCAACCGCAACCGCAACGCAAGAGCACCAGCTCGAATGAGAAACCTCGCACGAACCCTTGAAAATTTTGGTTCTTCCCTACTACAACTTAAATACCCCAATCATCTGCACTGCTAACCTAACTATGCTGCCAAGTAATCCCATCGAATGGTACTATTCCTGACTCCATTCTCATCTCTGTTAGAAGATTTGTTTGTTTTTGACAATAATGCTTCTTTTTTGTTTCTCGAATTTTAGCTTCTCATGTTGATGAATGCTAGCATTTGGCTGTTTCCACGCTGCAGGCTACGATTTTATATGATTTTTGTTTTGATTATGTACCATCTGGGTTAGTCAATTTTATTTTATTTTTTAAAAAATCGTGTCTTGCTCTCGGAAGTGTATGTGTGGCAATGCTAGATATTTAGTGAATCATGTGATAGCAGATGGTTGATGATTTTATGAATCGAAGATATTAGACTGACTGTATTGGATTACTATAATATAATGTTTGGAAATAGTTGATTGTTTCATCATTTTAATTGAATGGGCTATGTAATTGATGAATTAAAATAGTCAATTTTTGTGCATTAATTAGAATGGAAGATGATGATGTTATAGAAGTGCATCCCAACGCACCATCATCAACACCATCTGCAGCATCTGAAGCTAAAATCCAACAAACCACGAAAATGAAAATATAAAGCAACATCGAGTGTGTGGAAATTTTTTGAAAAAGTTTATGCACCTGGAGCTTCAAAAGCACAAATTTGTGTATGTAAAAAATGCAAAACACAATGTAGATATGAGAGTAAGATTGGCACAAGTATACTCAGAAGACATGCAGAAAAACGTTATAAAGGTGATGATGGGACCTTACAACAAATCTTGCAAATCACTAGTCAAGAAAGTGGAGAGACTGCATTAGGCAATTGGAAGTTTGATCAACTTGCTGTTAGAAATGCTATTGCCAAGATGATTGTGATCGATGAAATCCCTTTTAGCACCATTGAGCGTGTTGCCTTTAAAGAATTAATACAAGTAAGCATGCCACAGTTTAACTTTGTCACTCGTCAAACAATTATTCAAGACTGTCTAGAAATTTATCAAACAGAGAAGAAAAAGTTTAAAAAATTATAGAGGAAAAAGGTGCAAACTATTTGCATGACTACTGATATGTGGACCTCAATTCAAAATGTTGGTTATCTTTGTCTCATAGTACATTTTATTGATGCAAGGTGATATGTGCTTAAGAAAATTATTAGTTTTTCTCTTTTTCCTTTTGCACACACTGGTGAAGCAATTGCATTTGCAATAGATCAAAGTTTAAGGTAATGGAAAAGTTCAAGTGTTTGCACAATGACAATTAATAATGCTAGTTCCAATGATGTTGCAATTTGCCATTTGAAACATTGCATTGGAAATAGAAATGGTTTGTTACTTGATAGAGAATTTTTTCATGTAAGATGTGCTGCTCATATTCTAAATCTGATTGTCAAAGAAATTGGTGATGCAATTGCTCGTATTAGAGCAGCTATTCGGTATGTAAGATGCTCTCCTTCAAGGCTGAGGTTGTTTAAGGAATGTATCCAAAAATGTTTCATTAGAGATAAGGGTGCATTGGTTTTGGATGTGCCCACTAAATGGAATTCTACATATCTTATGTTAAAAAGTGCTTTGAGATTCAGAAGAGCATTTGAACAGAGGGAGTTAGAAGATGTCTCCTTTATTAGAGAAGATCCTCTAACACATGAAGATTGGAATAAGGCAACTCAGTTGATTGCTATTTCAAAAAAATTTCATGAGGTAACTCAAATTTTGTCAGGGTCTTCATATGTTACTGCAAATTTATATTTTGTTGAAGTTTGCAAAACACAAAGGTTGTTAAGGGATTTTTTTTACCAACCATGACCCCTTCATTGTTGATATGTGTAAAAGAATGAAAGAGAAGTTTGACAAGTATTGGGGAGATATTGACAAGATCAATATGATTTTCGTCATTGCAATTATTTCGGATCTAAGGTACAAGCTAAAATATCTTCGATTCCAATATTCTTTATTGTATAATTCAGAAAAAGTTAGTGAAATTTTGATAAAAGTTAAGTTGAAAATGCAAGAGGTATTCAAAAATTACCAAGCGAAGTATACTCCAATGACAGTACCTCAAGAGGCGAAGGAAACTGGTGATGAGAATGAAAAACTTGTTGAGTCTTCTAATTCAAGTGGAGATACTTCATATAGGGATTTTTTAAAGAAAGAGGCAAGTCTTGATGTGAGCAATGAATTAAATCGATACTTGAGAGACCTTGTAGAAATAGATGATGATGATGATGATGATGATTATTCTTTTGAAATTTTAGCATGGTGAGCTTCTTCAAGATATCGAGTTTTATCACACATGGCTCGAGATATTCTTGTCATTCCTGTTTCTACAGTTGCTTTAGAGTCTGCCTTTAGTACAGGAAGTCATGTGCTTGATCCTTTTAGAAGCTCTTTGCAATCTCATGTTGTTGAGGCTTTGATATGTGCTCAAGATTGGTTACGTCCATCAGCAAATCTTCAAATGGAAGGAGAAGAGTTGTTTGAAATTGGTCTGCCTGTTGAAGGTAATTTGAATCTATAATTATATATTTATAACTTGACTACTTGCTACTAATACTATAACTGATTTCTTCTATTTTATAGCTACTCAAGGTGGTGTAGAATCTGGAACTTCTAGCCATGCATGAAATTCCACTCAAATGATCTAGGTACTTATATTTTTAATTTTTTTGTGAGAAATATAACTATATATTCATACTTTGATAATTGTTTGTTTCAAGGGGAAAACCACACATATTAGTCGCAAAGAGGGCATAAGATTTGATTTGAAGAGAAAAGTTTTGTTAGATTTTTAAATGAATTAGGTTGTGGACATGTTATTTCAAATAGATTATTTGGATATGATTATGTTTCATAAGATATGTATTTGAATATGTTTATGAGAGTGTATTTCATTCATGTTGTTTGAATATTTAAATAAAATTGTGTGGAGTTTGAAAATATGTTTGACTATTTGGTTGTGAAATGTTATTTGAATTTATTTAGTTTAGAAATATATTTGGTTAATTAGTTGTGAAATTGTGTTTGGATTCTTTGGTTATATTGCCTTGTAAATAGGTTGTTTAGATGTTTACTTGCGTTGGTGATTTAGAATAACCGAACAGGTCAATTGGGAATTTGAAATATTTGTAGTTTTGATTGGAAGCCAACTAAGAAGGTAAGTAAGACTATGATATTCGTTTTTTCATTTTGTATAATTTACTGCAATATTTTTACTTGGCTTTCACTTTTTTACTTGTAGAGGACATCCATTGCTCAAAGAATACAAAAGCAAAGAAATAAATCAATTACTAAACTTATCCTCCACTTTTGAGCTACATAGAACTTTTATTAGTACTTATTGTTTTTATAATTATTATTACTTTTGTTCTTTAGAAATTTGGATGAACAAAAGTTTAACTAGCATTGATAATATGTGTAATCTATTAGCTCGATTTCTAACCCGAACCGAACCGAACCGATTTGAGGTGGGTTGAATTAGGGTCGAGTTAAGGTGTGAAAAGTAGGGTTGAGTTGGGATTTTACAATGTAGGTTAGGATTGTATTTGTCCCAACCCGAGTCAATCCGACCCGATTTACACCCCTAATTGGTGGAAAAGAGCGCTGAACAAGAGAAGAATCGCACGAGGTGGAGGTGAGACATGACACCACCATTTGGGAGATCTATTTTTTTTTTTCTTTTTTTGGAAAAGGCATCCTCTCTATTCATAGCTTGTGGTGAGGAAAATATAAAATTTCGTCTAAGTTAATCAAACGGTGCAAAATGCACCTGCTAGATCTAGTGCTCGTGCGTATGCCATGGTGGAACAGCCGAAGTCGCTGCAGCTTGGGCCTGGAGACATGAAGCCGCATTCATCTTATGATTACCTTTGTCATATCATGTTACTTATTTTGTCTAAAAAACTTACACTAGAAACTTTTAGTAATTAACGCCAAATAACTGAAGGCAACCTACACCAGGTAACACACTAAACAATATTAACATCTTGGATTAGGTTACAAATATAAAAAAAATCAAAATATCTGTATTCCACAGCTGACTAGGTGTATAAATCAGGTTAGATTGACGGTAAGCACAATCAAAATCAGTTCAATTTAGTTAGAAATTGAATTAATAAATATATATAATATTTAAAAATATTTTACTGAATTAAATCTATTTCCATACCATCACATTGTATTCAATAGATGCAATAAATAAAAAAAATTAAAAAAGATTGAAAATAACTACCTTATCTCAATTTCTATCAATTTTTTCTCAAATCCCCCAACTTCAAACCCTACCTAAAAATCCAAAACCACCCTAAAATTTCCTGTCCTCCTCTCCTCTCACTTCCAAGATCTCGTCCTTTTCTTCTTTTGTTTTTTTTACGCCCCTGTCATGTCTCCCTTCTATGCTTCATTGCATCGGCCTTTTTTCATTTTTTCGTCGTTTTTTTTTTGTTTTTTTTTTTGTTTTTCTTCTGTTTTTCGGTAAAAAGGCTGCTGGAAAGTCATCTTGCGGCTCAGGGAATTTGAAGGATTTTGTGATCTTTGCAAACAGTCCCTATTTTTATAAAATTTGAGAATAGTCCATTTATGCAAAAATCTATATATGATTATATTTTGGGGTTTTACATTAGAAGACTAAGTTTCATTTAAATTAAGTATGTATGCCACATTTGTTTAAAAATAAATAAGTTGTGCACAAATTAAGAAAAATGATTAGATTCACTCACGTATATATCAAAATGTAATAATACTTATAGAATCATTACCCTCATAGTAGTGATATTTTGGATAGTTTAAATATTGAAAATATTGCTTTTAAATTAATATTTATTATTAAACCACTTTATTACAATGATTTTATACATCTGTAGATGAGGCTCATTCTCAACTAAAAATAACGGGGACACTTTTATGAAAACTTTTCTTCTATGGAACTCTCTCCATTTTTAACATCTAAATGGTTGATGAAAAATTTATTCATCTATTATATTTAGCATTGTTCATATTATCATAAAAACACTTTCATTTATAATATCGTTGTATATAAACTCATCTACAAATGTGTAAAATTAACATATTAAAATAACTTAATGCATATAAATAATGCTAAATATAGATTTTTTATCAACTATCAATATGCTAAAAATAAAACGGGTGTATAAACGAAGAGTTTGATTGAAGCCATGCTTTTTCTTTTAATATTTTACCATTTACATGTTACTTGCATATGCTCTTTTATGCAGCATATAGTCATTTTTTGGGTAGCAATAGGTCATAATATTATTCTATGCAACGAAATAAAGTTTTGCTGTGTAAATAGATTTTTGTTGTACTATTGGAAGTTTAATTAGCTAGTTTCATGATCTTATTAGCCCAGACCAAATTAAAAATTATTTATTTTTTTTGAAAATATCTTTCAAATGTATTTCACTTATATACTAAGTTTAACAATTTCTAAATATTTGTATATGTGTATATATTTGTGGTTCTTATGCCTACAATTTTTTCACCCTTAATTCCTAATATTCTTGTAACAAAATTGTCTCGTTGCCGTAATGTTTGCACACTATTCTTCTCATATCCATATAGATATAACAGTCGTTAAGTAAAAATTATAATGACCTAATATAAAAAAATTTCTTAAATTTTGTCAAGTTGTTAGCTGCAAATAGTATAAAATTTGCCACATACCCACAGTCCATCTGTCAGCCACTTCAAAACCCACATTTCATGCGTATTGTGGCGACAACACTTTAAGGCAGGAGTGAAATCCTATGCACCCGGTGCATTGAGCTTTAATGCACCCGAGTGTACTACACCTATTTTTCTTAGTTTTTTTTTGAAAATTTTTTTACACAACGGTTAATCTAGGTTTATTTAATATATTTATCAATTTTTACTATTTTTTGAGACTTTTAGATTTTTTTTAGATTTTTAAAAATCAGTGGCATTTTCAATTTAAATTACTGAAAATGCCACTGATTTTTAAAAATCTAAAAAATATATCTAAGATCG